>JARPMR010000006.1:28981887-29274387 GCA_029955525.1 Oeneis ivallda
TACCGACCGCAGTGTTAGTAATAATTCATAAGATTCAGTGAAAAGATATGTCTCGTACTAGCCGCCGACCGCCTTACCTTATTGACGACACCGAAGGTTTACAAAGGAGGTTGGCCAATTTTGACCCAACATTTTTAAAAACCGTTCAGATTCAGAACAAAATTAATTTTAACTAATATTTTTCAGAGTATTTTTCTGTATAAGCCCCATATTTTAAGAAGATGGGGATCAAAAATATAATTATTCACAAGTACACATTATAAATAACCGTTACATGGCAATATAAATGAATATCTTTTTTCTCCCAGCTTTATTTGAAAGACTTTGATTAATTTTTTGTTAGTCTGGTTTACTAGAACAAGTATGAGAATTTTGATTCGTGAACGTGGGCATTCAGTGTTCATTTCAGTTCGTCTGGGTCAGAAGCTCTATGGAATTCGCCAATGTCCTTTTAAAAGCAAATTGTTTCGCTCGTAGGCCGTAGTGGATACTGGATGTGCCACCTAAACTTCCGGCACGTGTCGATTGCCGACTGTTAGTCCCTGCACTCGCACCACTTAGGCCCGCTTGTGGTCCGGGAGCCAGTGACAGATTTTCATGACCAAGTCCCTCCCAACCAAAACTTCGTGAAATGCATTAGGGATTTATATTATGAATATTCGCGACCGTCAGCTGCGACTCCGTGGGTGGGGAGGGCAGTGGCAGCCTCCAACGCATGGAGAAAAAAAAGTTTTTTAGTCATTTCCTCCCATTTGAAAATTTGTCAGATTATAGTTTACCTAATATTTTGAAGGAAAAATAAATTCAGCTGACCATAACATGGTGGATTATACGTCAGCTGGCTGCTTGAACATGAAAAAAAAAATTATATTTTCAATGATTTCCTCTCAACTAAAAATTTACCTGGTGATCGTTTATATGCTACTTTGAATGAAAATTAATTTCAGCTTGCTGTATCGCAGTGGAAAGTTTGTCAGCTGGTACCTTGAAAGGTGTGACGCAGCAGCATCTATCACCTACTGAATCTTATCAGCTGACGACTTTTCCCTTGACTAACAGCTAGCTGAGTTTTTTCATTATTTACTAATGCATGTTAACAATCCTCTTATAAATTTTCATCCAGGAGGAAATCACTTTTCTTAAGTTATTCTCTTTCTTTTTACAGATTGAGGCTATACATAAGCATGGAGGAAAAAAAAAGTTTTTTAGTCATTTCCTCCCATTTGAAAATTTGTCAAATTATAGTTTACCTAATATTTTGAAGGAAAAATAAATTCAGCTGACCATAACACGGTGGATTATACGTCAGCTGGCTGCTTGAACATGAAAAAAAAATTATATATTCAATGATTTCCTCTCAACTAAAATTTACCTGGTGATAGTTTATATGCTACTATGAATGAAAATTAATTTGAGCTTGCTGTATCGCAGTGGAAAGTTTGTCAGCTGGTACCTTGAAAGGTGTGACGCAGCAGCATCTATCACCTACTGAATCTTATCAGCTGACGACTTTTCCCTTGACTTACAGCTTTTTTCATTATTTACTAAAGCATGTTAACAATCCTCTTATAAATTTTCATCCGGGAGGAAATCACGTTTCTTAAGTTATTCGGCAGTATGCTTTATTTGAGTGTTTTGATAACAAATATGAAGTTTATTAATAAACTTCATATTTGTTATCAAAACACTCAAATAAAGCATAATGGAAGGAGGAAATGTTGGTATAAGTAAATTAATTAATGCATAATTTACTGTAGCATAATTTATTGTAGCATTTATTGTAGCATCAATGATTCTATAAGACGTTATAACGGAAAACTACCGTCCGTAAACCGAGTTTACAGACAACCAATTTATTTCTACCAAAAATCTGCATGTGCACTATACCATAGATAAATTATATAAAGGAAAGATCGTCAACTCCCTTATAAAAACTGAACTAGGCTTATACCATCGCTAGGTGTCGCTACTAGGCTCGCTCGACATTTGATTAAACTAAAATCTGTACCTTTTTTATTTTATCTATGACTATACACAATAAAGGGCCTTTGTACGTAGTCATGGGTAAAACCCCTCCAAGTGTACCTTTAGCATTCTATGCTCTGCTATAGCATAGCATCTGGAGAAGGTAATTTTAATCCACAATCTAGCTGTAATATAAAAAGGGCTTATGTATAGCCTCAATCTGTAAAAAGAAAGAGAATAACTTAAGAAAAGTGATTTCCTCCTGGATGAAAATTTATAAAAGGATTGTTAACATGCATTAGTAAATAATTAAAAAACTCAGCTAGCTGTAAGTCAAGGGAAAAGTCGTCAGCTGATAAGATTCAGTAGGTGATAGATGCTGCTGCGTCACACCTTTCAAGGTACCAGCTGACAAACTTTCCACTGCGATACAGCAAGCTGAAATTAATTTTCATTCATAGTAGCATATAAACGATCACCAGGTAAATTTTTAGTTGAGAGGAAATCATTGAATATATAATTTTTTTTTCATGTTCAAGCAGCCAGCTGACGTATAATCCACCATGTTATGGTCAGCTGAATTTATTTTTCCTTCAAAATATTAGGTAAACTATAATCTGACAAATTTTCAAATGGGAGGAAATGACTAAAAAACTTTTTTTTTTCTCCATGCGTTGGGGGCTGCCACTGCCCTCCCCACCCACGGAGTCGCAGCTGACGGTCGCGAATATTCATAATATAAATCCCTAATGCATTTCACGAAGTTTCGCTCGAGAGGAAATAATTGACCGAATTTGTACCTGGCTCCCGGTCCATTGCAGAAACACCGGGTTATCCTTTTAACCCAGAGTTAGCTGCTGCTTTGACAGATTTCGCATAAAGCTTCTGTCAAAATTACTTCCTGGGTTAAACCTAACTCGGCGTCTCTGCAAGCGGGCCTTGGCAGTTAGCAGTGGATCACCAAACAGACAACAAGTGTTTGTTCGCCCTCGACAACATTAAGATTATAGCTTATTCTAAATTTCTGTCTCAATATTCATACGCCATAATAGCATATATGGCAGAATGTATACGGAACCAATAATTACTCTAACAGCTGTTATACCTACATTCTAATGAATAAAGTGTTATTTATTTATTTATTTATTTTATTTATTCGAGTACCCACGAGCTGACATTCATTGTACCTAAATGTGTATTCTTTATGAATGAGCTTTAATCAACAACCGTTGTCCCCTGTCGCTTGCACATTTCCATGACCAGAGGGGTTGAATACGATGTTTGTAAACCTTTTTCATTCTGAGGGGAGATCCAGGCCATGCCCAGAAGTAAATGATGGGCCTTGGGTGAGATGATAATGAAGATGAGGTTACTCGGACGCTGCGGCCTTGACCGACCTTACCGTAGTCGCAAGGCGGACTAAAACCACTGCTCTGTTAGTTATACCGAATTTTTACAGTTTCCATTAACGAGAAGTATCGTAGCATAGTTTTCTTTTGTTTTTAATGATATAGTGGTCTATGTCAAGCGCTGGTGCGCTTGACTGCAATTTTACTTGATGGTAAGTGAAGATGCAGCTTAAGATGGAGCGCGCTTGCCTAAAAGATGTCTATTCTCTCTTGATTTAAAGGCACCCAAGTTACAGTTAGTTGGAAAAACGGAAGCCGGAAGGGCATTCCAAATAGCGGTGCTGTTTATCCTCTACCTTCAGTGTAAAACTAAATAAACTAGGCGGTAAATACCTTAAGCGAGTTCTGAACACTCACATATATGACGTATTGATAAATAGTTTATCATTCATTCAATATCTACGTACTGGAGAGACAATTCAGCGAGCATAAAATACCAACATTATGACGAGGAGGCTGCTCGCTTATAAGGCGACGGCCGCGCGAGCGCAACTTTGTAGCTTTCTACTGCCTATCGCCGTTAAACGACAAAGTGATCGCCTGTCCGCCTGTCCGGTGTCCGGTGTCCGATGTCCGGTGTCCGGTGTCCAGGGTCTAGTGTACTGCAAGTTACTGAATTTTGTCTGAATTTTTTTATATACTTAGGCATCATTAAAATTGACAAATAGTACTGCTTCTATGATCACTCTCCTCCCGCACGCAACAAATACGCGCATTGCAACGCGCATTGCGATGGTTCTGTTACAATGTAGGTGCCGTACTATGAATGCAGGGAGACGAATAATAAATGATTGAAATGTATAGTAATAATAAGCTGTAATGTAAGCTGGTTAGTTATGTTACTATACAGGTATGTACGGCCCAGAACCTACTTGGCTACGGGACTCTGGCTTAGGCCTAGTGCACACTGCAGTCCACCACGCTGCTGGCAAAGTACGGTTTGGTAGACTTCACACACCTTTGACGACTCTCAGAAATGCAGGTTTACTCACGATGTTTTCCTTCTTCATCAAGAAAATTATATGCCTAGGTATTTTAGATGCTTAAAAAGCTAATAACCCCGAAAAGTTACAAATTTCTCGAAAAGAAGGTCGAAGTTGCTATCGCCTATAAATCTTTTACATGTTACCTTTATTATTATTTTTTCTAAAATTGCAGTAGTAATCGTCAGTAAGTCGTAATGCACTTATTGTAGATACTATACTGCATAGGTTAAACTGTATTCACTATTCGGTGCGAAAGTTTTTATTTTCTGACTCTATTACTATTATTTATTGCTAATGGCTACTGAAGGATCAGTTAATTCACCTACAATTCTATAGGAACATGTAATGGTAGGATTGGTAGGCACCTATGGCTGACGGCTCATATGACTATAGAATAGAATAGAAATATTTTTTATTCAAATAAACTTTTTACAAGTGCTTTTGAATCGTCTGACTCTACCACTGGTTCGGAATGCCCTGCCTGCCGAGAAGAACCAGCAAGACACTCGGCGGTTGCTCTTTTCAAAACAAGTTTACAATACAATAGATACTATGCTATGTATGCAGTTTTTCCACAATGAGGGGAAGTTCCAAAAGTGCATACCTACTAAAATGCAGTATAACTTAAAATGACTGGATGGCGACTGCTTTGTAGTCGTCGTCACTATTATATATTCTGTGTCGTCGTCTGTATCGCATGAAACTGACCACTGCCTCAGTTTTTCTGCGGAATCTATCAGCTTTTTGTAGGACGAAAATTTGCCAAATTTATTTATTAATACTTCACATTCACAGTCATGTCTAAACTAGCGGCACGCTATGATGGCCGGTTTGACACATTACAATAGTGATGTGGAATGTCAATTTATTCTCGAACAAAAAACAATTAAGTTTTGTTTTTGTACCTGATTAAATAGGTTTAATAAAACAAAAATGTATATGTTTATTTAATTTATTTGAACGAACTGAATATTTGAATGAAAATGAATATACATACTTTATATGCACACAAGAAACATATGAATACAAAAGATACCAAAAAAGGTGCCACAAAAGGCCATAATTAATCAGATTCGTCCATACTACTATTTTCACTGTCGTCACTGCTATCATCACCTACATTAATAATTATATGTTCGTTTTCTATAATATTATCTATTTTCACATCTCTTTCATAATCTTCCCTTATTAATTTAACAGTTCTATTCACAACCTTTTCCCAGTCTCCTTTAGTCACATGTTCACAAGCTTCTTCTAATAATTTTAGCATTTTTTTTGTGGTAAATGGGGGGGTTAACTGATTTTTCTACACTTGTATACATTTTAGAAATCAATTTAATAAATAAATTTTGAGTCCTAAACCTAAAACTACATTCGATAAAATTTATGAATCTCTGCACATCACTATCGTCAATAAAGTAATACAATTATTTCCTTCAAAGTCGTTATCAATTAATACGGAACTTCATGAGCGGACAAACGTCAAACCGGCCATCATAGCGTGCCGCTAGTATAGTGATCTTTACATAACCAAACACTTACTTATTCGATTATCTTGGCTATATTTTTCCTTCATAAATAAGATCTATACCAATCGGATTATACAATAGAATATTATCAGATTTTTTTGCGGATTGTGTCTGGTTTCTTTGCCCTGACATATAATATACCTAAAAATTAATGTAATTGACAAGAATATTAGCATTAGAGAGATTAGACCCTAGAGAGCTCCAAAATTGCAGTTTGAATTCTGTTGCAGATATTACGTGCGTTTTAAGCAATTGAAACTTGCTTTAACGTTGAAGGAAAACATCAGCTCTTCAAACAACCTGCACTTGGCCAACGTCTAAACCCTTTTTCATTCTGTGAGGAGACCCTTGCCCGTCAGTGGAGCTGATGACGTCACCTCACCCTAACCGCCGAAGTGTCGCTTCATTATTGTTTATACTTGTGTTGGAGTGCTACTATACCGGCACTAGCGTCCCAGTGAGCGGGTGTACGGGTATTGGGTATGGTTAATGTCCTCCCGACCGAATCCGATAACGGCGGCCAACCTCCTTAGAGGTCAGCCATCTGCGCGGGAGATATTATAGTGCACAAGTGTGTGCGCAAACACAGGTGCACTCTCTATTCCCTCACTCTCATAGTCCGATGGGACGGAAATCCGACACGACCGGAGAGAGATCAGGCGCAGGACCGACGGCTTTACGTGCTCTCCGAGGCACGGGGGTGACTAACCGCCAACTTCCTAAATCCGGGCTAATACTGAGAATTTCTTTGGAAGAAAACCCCAATACATTTTTTTTAACGGCCCGACCCGGGAATCGAACCCGGGACCTCGTCATCCGTAGTCGAACAAGCTAAACTGGGTATGGTTATTAGTTAAACGGACGTCATGCTCCAGGTCGCGCTCATACTGAATCCAAAATCACTTATTGAATTTCAAATACGGTCCACTTCTGTTTCAAGTTCAATGTTAACGACAAGGGACTGTCGCCCAGTGTATTTGTGGAAGAAAGAACATTATACCGCAATAACATATTACATACCTACAGAATTGACGTTCATAAACTATAATACTCGATACTCTCAGAACAACACCAGCATATGACAGATGGTTCATTTTATGCTTAAATGTTTATTACTAATAAAAATTATATATTTTCAGAATTTGCACAATATGAGACATTGAGACCTTTTAGCTTTTAGTTGAAATAAATTTTGATCAATTTATCTCAATTTTTCTTTCTTGTAGATAGAGAGTAATCCCTCTGAGCCATTGGCATGGGCGTCGCCAAGGGGGGGCAGCTGCCCCCCCCCCCCTAGAAATTTAAAAAATATAGGTACTAGTAGATACCTACTTCATCATTGAAATCCAGGTACCGCTGCCAAATTAGTACCCCCTGCAAAAAATCACATCGATTCGTTGCTTCGTGCTTCGTTGCTAACTCAATGCATAAGTTTTATTTATTGATACTTTTACCGTCCTCCATAATAATATCAACTTGCTCCCCCCCCCCCCCTTGGCCATTGGCTGGCGACGCTCTTGGCCATTGGGATTTAAAAAAATATGAATATTTTCCGAAGTTGACCCGATCCGGATCGAACCTGAAACCCGGATTCCAATTACGATAAACAAGTTACTGCTGAGCCAGAGGTGTCGCCTTAATTCACCCACATCGGTAACTATCCGAATTTGAAACGAGCCCAAGTGGAAACGACACGGAATTCATTGTAATGATGTGAGTCTATGAATAATTTGACGAAATCTGGCGACTATGTTTCTAGGTGAATTCTGATACGCTTTGAAATAATCATATCCCAATATTAATATTAGACAGAGGTTGGTTTTTAATATTTTAGAATTTTATCCTAGCTAAACCAATAAATAAATAAAATAAAAAAGCTTTTATGATTTGTAGAAGTATTGGTCGGTTAAAACTGTAGGTTGGAGGGAGTGACGCAAAACGTATTGACGTAAAACATTTGAGGAAGAGCGCAGATGAAAAAGATGAATGGGGAAACTTCTGGAGGAACCCCGGGCCTGCCGCTATTTGCCCCTCTTTTTGTCCATGTTTTTCCTACAGCCCCTTAGTATAGCCGGCCTATATTAGCACTTCAAACATATCAAAGTTCAAATCTTATGAGGATTTAAATGCAGTTGAAGCACTGAGAAAAAATTCTCACTAGTTCAACGGTTGAACTAATCGCTTGTACCTACTAGTGGGAATGAGCCTTGAGTTTTAGGGTTAGGCAATCTCACTCAGCTCAGACTCAAGACTAACTCAGTCTTGAGGAAACGAGATAGATTTTTGTCAGGACATATTTGTATCTCATTTTAACTCTATCTTGAGTCTTGAGCAGGGCCAGAGTACGACCTATAGTACTCAGCCTTATTTCTCTGTACACATACGTAACATACCCGCCTACTTAAGTTTTACTTCTCTGTTCAGTCACTTATCACTCGTTTTAAAGGTGAAGGAAAACAGCATGAGGAAAACTGCATGCCTGAGAGTCCTCCACAATGTCCTCACAGGTGAATGGAGCCTGCCAATCTGCACTTGGATAGCGTGATGGACTCTGGTCAAACCTTTTTGAAGTAAAAAGTTGGGGACTAAGCTGGTGAATGCGTTACGAAAAGTGTGATCGGGCGAGGTGAACGGTAGTTGAGAGGGAGATATAAGTTAGTGAAGATAGAAAGAGGGAGAGTTACGTTTCGTATATTACTGTAGGGGCAAGAGAGAGGTTCGACGAATACAAGAGATATCTAGATGAACTTTGCAACAGCGTACGACTGCAACGAGGCAAGGTCTTGGTGGCAGGGGATTTCAACGCTGCCTCCACGATGTGGGAAAGTAAAAACACCAACAAAAGAGGACAACATCTGATGGAAGTGCTTGCTGATCTGGACTTGGTCATCGTCAATACAGGGGAAGTGCCGACATTTGAAAGAGGAGATAGATCATCAAGACCTAACATAACCATGGTAAACCAAAACCTAGCAGGAAAGATCACAGATTGGCGAGTCATAGATGAGGAATCAATGAGTGGCCATAAGTACATAGTTTTTAATATTGGCGAAAAAGTAACAACCAGTGAGCCACCGCCAATTGGCTGGAATTTCAAAAAGATTGATATGGATAAATTCGAAGAAATATTAAAAAGCGAGGATATAAGAACGCCATCTGAGCTGGTTGCCGTAACAATCAAAGCTTGTCATAAAGCTATGCCTAAAAGAAAAGCTAGACGCAAAAAACCTGTCTATTGGTGGAATGATAGAATTGCCATGGCAAGGGAACAATGTATCAAACAGCGAAGAGCTTACACAAGAGCCAACTCAAAGAAAAAGAAGAAACAGTCAGAGGAAGAAAGATGCGATCTCGATAAAATCAGCGAGGAAGCGAAAAAAAAGTACAAGGCTGCAAAGTTTGAACTACAAGCACTTATTCTAAAATCCAAAGGAGAACACTGGCAAAAAGTTAGCGAGGAAGTAGATAAAGACGTATGGGGGCTGGGTTACAAAATAGTAACAAAAAAACTCCGAAGACCCCACCTGTGCCGTAAGCCTGGACAAAATGTGTGATATTGTGACAGTCCTATTTCCCACACATAGTGACTTCGAGAGGACCACTGTCACACCCGAAAATGTCCCGGAAATTAACGACGAAGAATTAGCAAAGGCCTGCAATCGGATCAAATTGCGGAAAGCCCCGGGACCAGACGAAATAGCACCAGAGATAGTCAAGCTAGCTGCCAAAGTGATCCCAGGGAAGATAAAGGAAGTCATGTGCAACATCATTCGAAGTGGCCTGTTCCCAAGTATTTAGAAAGCTGCGAGACTAATCCTCTTGAGGAAAAGCAATAAGCCAGCAGATGACCCTACAGGCTATAGACCTTTGTGCCTCTTGGACTGTTATGGCAAGCTTCTAGAGCGATTGCTGTTAAACCGAATTGAGAAAATGCTCCCGGACTGTGGCGGACTATCAGACAAACAGTACGGGTTTAGGAGCGGGAGATCAACTTTAGACGCTATCGAAAAGGTTAAAAGCATCGCAAAAGCTGCCAAACAAGGCACACAGCGGACCAGAAAACTGTGTGCACTCGTCGCTTTGGATGTCAGAAATGCTTTTAATTCTGCACCGTGGAACCAAATACTCCAGGAATTCAAGGAAAGAAATTTCCCTGGATATGTTAGTAACCTCATCAGCAGCTACTTAGACCAGCGAAGTGTATTAATAACTGACGCGGCAGGAATGACCAAGACATTTAACAAGTGGAGTGCCACAGGGCTCGATCCTCGGCCCGACACTGTGGAACATCCTCTACGATGGAGTGTTTAAACTAGATCTTGGCGAAGAAGCCCACCTAGTTGGATTTGCAGATGATTTGGCCCTGGTAGTAGCTGCCAGAACAGAGCAACACCTAATGGAAAGGACTAATAGAGCACTAAATAGAATCAACGGGTGGATGGTCAGCAAACAACTCCAATTAGCCCCAGAAAAAACCGAAGCTTGTCACGGGTGAAGAAGATGGGGGGCAACAACCTACTTAATGCGTAGTGTCACACGAACAGAATGAGAATGCGATATTGTACAAAGTAGGGGACGCCATATTGTGGTGTGGCGACCGGTTGCTGGATACTAGCGGCGTGAGCATCGGGCCTTTATTTTCAAAGGCCGTCCTTTTGCCGTCGGTCTGGATGCGCTGTTGATGAGGAGGGAAGTCTGAGGTTGCAGTTGAAATGAAATTACCTTTTTGACTAAATACAAGATGGTGATTTAATTTAAGTTTCTGCAAGGATTTAGTAATCTAAATCCTTGAAAATCCTAAAATGACTAAGTTAAAATTAACTAAAAAGACTTACAGACTAGTGGCACTGAGTCCAACGCATCGTCCGTAGAATTTAATGTTGTAACTCACGAATACGAGGGCTGACAGCTGGGCCAGAGGCTGACCTGGTCAGGCCCGCCTTAAGCCGACCGTAGCAGGGAAGGTCCGCTCGACCAAGGGGTTACGGACCCCGCAGGGTTGGTTAGGCGAGGAGGCGCGGCTCGGTCAGCACGCCGCCTCCTTGGTGCGTCTCGCGGGAACCGGCGCGGCGAGGAGGCTATCTCCTGGAGATTGCGTCGAGCTCACATAGTTCACTCACTATTTACACTAGAGACGTCACTGAGTCTAAGCCGACTACATTGTTCTTGCTACTTAACGAGAATATCGCTTATATGGTAGACAGGGTAATCGCGTGGCGTGGCAGGCGTCCATACTAATTTGATAGGTCCGCTGCCAAAATACGTCGCTGCGGCGACGGCAAATTGTCCGGTCACATGATCGGTAGTTAAGGAGAGGTAAAAACTCTCAAGATGCCCTTAAAACGGGATGATTTTAGAACATGGTTGCCAAATAAACCGCGCGTCCCAGGTTAGACGGTGACAAAAACGCGGGAGTCGATCACGTACGTGACCTCCGGTGGCGGTATTCGAGCCTCGACTAACTGTCGGTTGTCGTCTGTCACTCTCGTGGCCGCCGCTCGAGTATGAAAGAGACGGGTTATGAATTACGATACCACAGAGAGGGACAGACTGTTCTGATGTTCCGTCAAGTGCGTTCGGAAATCTAATATGTCATGGAACTGCGAATGCGCAGGTAAAGTGACTTTGGAAGTAGTGTGTAACATTACACTACAATACCCCCCTAACAAAGCAGAGAGACAACCCGGTTGTCTCCACAGCCGTGGTAACCGGAGAAAGAAAAAAAAAAAAATTTTTTTTTTTTTTTTTTTTTGTTAAGAATGAAGGTATGTACAAATGTGGAGTTAGTGTGTTAGTACTGTAACCTAATAAAATTAACCTATATTCCTTTCATACATTTTCCGAATTATTTGTTGCGCGCAATTTTGGTCTTCATTCATTCATAGCTGGCATACCTCACGCTCTCGTACCAATAATACTAGAGTTCCGATTAGAATTTATGTGTTGTTAGTAATAAGTTATATCTAGCCATAAGTAATGAGTAGGTATTAATAGTATTTACAGTTGTGTGTGTGTAGTAGTCTGTAGTTGTATCATGTTGGCAACGGAGACTAGTACACAGTTCTTTAGCCAATGGTTCGACATGTGGAGTTCTTATTGAACTAAAAATTTTGTTGAACCTTAATAGATGTTTATTATTTACAGTCATGCTTCATTTAGTAAGCGATGAAAAGTAAAGAGAGAAAAAAAATCTTCTTTTTTTTTTTTTTTTTTTTTTTTTTTAAATTATTTTGAAAAAAAAGTTGTGGTGAAAAAAAAAAGTTTTGTACATTGTATATCACCGATCTTTGTTAATAAACAATTAAATGAGAATCAAAATAATTTTTTGATTGAGGTCTTTTTTCTTGTGACCCCTATTTTTCCCATCCTCCCCTCGTGGAAATTTAATTGTTTGGAAAAGTGTTTAAACTTCAATTGGATGGAAAGGATGTGATAACCTAATCATACAATGATATTTTTAGTTCAGTAGTATGTAGTATTTATCTACTGTACTTGAATACTATATAGATATTAGGTATATAATATAATTTAAGACATTTTTTAACTTATGTTTATTTTAGATGAGAATTCTTATGTAATATTGTTATATGCTAGTTATGCTAAAGGGTTTTTTTTTTTGTAATTATATTAAATAAATTATGTAAATATTGAGATTAAAAAGGAGTTGTTTTATTTAATTTTTTTGAAAATTAAGAGTATTAAGATGTGAATAGGTAGTTATGGTTTACCTAGATGTTATGTGTAATTCTTATGAAAGTGGTAAAGTGTTGGTAAACTATCCGCTGTATGGTTTATAATTATGATTTGGCTTATGATTGCCTGTGTTCTTTGTTTTACTGCTTGCCGAGCTTTTACTACAGCGCGGGCATGAATTTGAGTATACATTGGGCATGTGGCAGTTAAAACATACAAGCCCTGGGTATTTTCTGCAGTCTCTATGACTGTGCCCCTGCCGCTTGCATTTTTTGCAAGTGATAGATTGTGAGGGGGCAGTTTGAAACTTTTTAAATGTTTCCCGGTCTCTATTCATTGCATTACCGGAGTGGTTTGGTAATGCGTAGGCTTCATAGTTTCTGCTTAATGTTATTAGATGTTCTATAGAAGTGATCGCGTTGTTGGCCAACAATGAGCCGTAGCATGGTAATAAATTATGTTTTATTATCTCCAGTAATGATATATCTGGGATAGGGTTAGCTAGTTTACTATTAAGATCTCTTATATGTATGACAAATGAAAACACTGATTGTTTGTTATTTTGTTTTGTATCCCTAATTAATTTTTCTGTCGAAAACTCAAAATCTATTGGCTGAAAATTTTGTGTAAATATTGAGCATAGGACGGCCCATGATGTTATTTGGTGCCGTACTTGCCTGTAAAACTGTAATGCCGTACCTTGTAATAACTCGGAGAATCCTCTGAGCACTATGTTGATGTCTATGCCCCTAGCGCTTCGCACTTCTTCAACCCTGTTTAAAAATTCATACACACAAGAGTCTCCGGAGAACTTAATATTCCAGGACTTCAGGTTAGCTAGATTGTGCATATTATAAATAATCGGTTGTTCCCTTGCGAGAGTGTTATTCAACTCGTTGTATTGTATGGGTGTACTACCTGTGCTGAGGGCGGGTTGGAAGGCTATTGGGTTTGATGTTTTTGCGTGTGGTGTTGTTGTCGTGGTGTAGGAAACGTCAGTTTTGGCTATCTTCTTTTCGACATGCCTGGGGTTGGTGTTTACGTACGCATCCTGCATATCCACGTACACTGAGGTTACGTTCCCTTCTTCTAGAACCGACACGGGGGAAGTAAAGGTCGCTACACTCGCGGGCTCGCGTGACGGAATCTCGCTATCCATTTTTCGAATGTATAAATTACGAATTTCGAACTAAATATTGCGTTACAAAAACTACTATTTATCCGTCTCACATTATACGATTTTCTCGTTTCACACTGATTGTTAATTACTAGATTGTTATCTTTAGCGTTAATCACTCACGTTATGTTAAAAAACACTTAAATTAATTTATACATGATTAAAGTAAAATACACAAGGTTATAAATTAACCAGCTATGTAAAATTGTCAATGACAAACTGCTGTCAAGCGTCAATATTGACAGTAGTTGTCACATGACTCGTTGAGTGTCACTTGGGCAGTTGCTTTTGTCATTTGTTACTGTCTACCAACATGGCCGTATTAGCAGTGTTGCCAAGTGTCGCTCTAACTCTTTGGTAATTTACATGGAACCGGAAATGTCAAACACCTTATCTATGTTACTTAATTAACAACATGAAGAAAATTATTTATGGTCAGACTTCCGTCGCGATCAACAGCGATGGACCGATGACATTTCTATCGTTCGGGCGCCATGTTGTCACGGGTGAAGAAGATGGGGGGCAACAACCTACTTAATGCGTAGTGTCACACGAACAGAATGAGAATGCGATTTTGTACAAAGTAGGGGACGCCATATTGTGGTGTGGCGACCGGTTGCTGGATACTAGCGGCGTGAGCATCGGGCCTTTATTTTCAAAGGCCGTCCTTTTGCCGTCGGTCTGGATGCGCTGTTGATGAGGAGGGAAGTCTGAGGTTGCAGTTGAAATGAAATTACCTTTTTGACTAAATACAAGATGGTGATTTAATTTAAGTTTCTGCAAGGATTTAGATTATGACTAAGTTAAAATTAACTAAAAAGACTTACAGACTAGTGGCACTGAGTCCAACGCATCGTCCGTAGAATTTAATGTTGTAACTCACGAATACGAGGGCTGACAGCTGGGCCAGAGGCTGACCTGGTCAGGCCCGCCTTAAGCCGACCGTAGCAGGGAAGGTCCGCTCGACCAAGGGGTTACGGACCCCGCAGGGTTGGTTAGGCGAGGAGGCGCGGCTCGGTCAGCACGCCGCCTCCTTGGTGCGTCTCGCGGGAACCGGCGCGGCGAGGAGGCTATCTCCTGGAGATTGCGTCGAGCTCACATAGTTCACTCACTATTTACACTAGAGACGTCACTGAGTCTAAGCCGACTACATTGTTCTTGCTACTTAACGAGAATATCGCTTATATGGTAGACAGGGTAATCGCGTGGCGTGGCAGGCATCCATACTAATTTGATAGGTCCGCTGCCAAAATACGTCGCTGCGGCGACGGCAAATTGTCCGGTCACATGATCGGTAGTTAAGGAGAGGTAAAAACTCTCAAGATGCCCTTAAAACGGGATGATTTTAGAACATGGTTGCCAAATAAACCGCGCGTCCCAGGTTAGACGGTGACAAAAACGCGGGAGTCGATCACGTACGCGACCTCCGGTGGCGGTATTCGAGCCTCGACTAACTGTCGGTTGTCGTCTGTCACTCTCGTGGCCGCCGCTCGAGTATGAAAGAGACGGGTTATGAATTACGATACCACAGAGAGGGACAGACTGTTCTGATGTTCCGTCAAGTGCGTTCGGAAATCTAATATGTCATGGAACTGCGAATGCGCAGGTAAAGTGACTTTGGAAGTAGTGTGTAACATTACACTACAAGCTATCATGCTGAGCGGCAGAAAGAGGCATGGACAAATCACTTTCACCATCGGAGGAGTGCAAATACAACCCGGTGAAAAAGTGAAATACCTCGGCGTATGGCTAGATAGAAGTTTGAAATTTGACAAACACGTCGTGGAAACAGCTGCTAAAGCCGAAAAACTAACAACAGCGCTTAGCCAGCTAATGCCCAGGAAAGGAGGACCCAAAGCCAGCAAAAGAAGGATTCTATACCGTTGCGCAGTCGGTTATGCTATACGGAGCGCCGCTCTGGGGCCAAGCTCTACAAATGGCCAAATATAATATCATGCTAGGCAGGATACAGCGGCGACTGGCTATTAGGATTTGTGGTGCGTATCGGACTGTATCCAAAGAAGCTGTCCTGGTAATAGCAGGATTGGTTCCCATAGATAGGCTGGTTATGGAAAGAACGCGGCTATACAAAAAAGTTGATCCGAAGACCTCGGAGGAAGAGCGGCAAAGGACCCTGCAAGAATGGGGAAACGAATGGAAGGAAAGAGGAAAGGGACAATGGACCAGGGATCTTATACAGGACCTTCAAAAATGGCTGAGCAGGAAGCACGGTGAAGTTGACAAGTTAATAACACAGGCACTAAGCGGACACGGAGTATTCAATACGTACCTACATGCGATAGGCAAAGCAGATAGCGACGACTGTACCTACTGCTGCGGCGAGGAAGATACGCCTAATCACGCAATTTTTGAGTGCAAGGAATTCGAAGAGGAAAGAGAAAATGCACGCCTCAGAGAACCTCTCACAAAAGGTAATCTGGTGAGGTTGATGTTGGATAGCAGGGAAGGATGGAACAAATGCGCAACATTGCTCCACAAGATAGTAGGACGACGCGTCAAGGATGAGTTGAAAAGGCAAAACATGAACACAGCCTAAACAGACAGCCCCCACCCTGAAGTCATGCGCACAGCAGTACCGGGATGGACGGCCGGAGACGGGAGGAGGTTTTAGTCCGTAGGGCACTACACAGTGTAGTCGGACATGCCATCTAATGGTATCCATGAGGATTTCCTCCTCCCCAGAAAAAAAAAAAAAAAAGAAAGCACACTCGTTTTTTTTATTCTGAAAAGAGAGCTTTGCCTAAATGGGCCGTCGAGAAGCTAAGGTGATGATGAACTACCTGCTACTCTATCCGTCTACTTCACACGTGATCTCCCCAGTGTGACCGCCTCCACACCCTCTACTCCATCCACACACTTGCAGCTCCACTAGGAGCCGCGATGCATCGCTCCCTGCGTCGGTAGCGCAGGCTACGTGGAGTATAACTGAGCCCGATTGTTCCAGAATGCCTTTGCATGTTTCGCGTCGACCGTTTCTGTGTCGACACGATTCCCGTGACGTCATCTGGGTTCGGAGACGAAAATTAATAGATTCCGTCGTTGTAAAAGACCTAAAGGTTTTACTCGTTCAAAATTTGGCTTGGACAAAAAAGCAGGTACTTATGGATTACCGGATCAGGGAAAATGTTCAAGCTAGGCGATTGACAGACTTTTCAGCGTTCAGCCAGGTTCTCGGATGTCGGTAGTAGATGCCAAAAACTGTCATGTCCGCCGGAGACCCGATGAGACCCGATAAATGACCGAATGCTCACGAGTCAAGACTAATGAGCCCTGCTATTGGTCTAGAATAGAATAGAATAGAGTAGAAATATTTTTTATTCAAATAAACTTTTACAAGTGCTTTTGAATAGTCGATGAATTTACCACTGGTTCGGTCTAAACCAAAGGAACGAGTACAGGAATGAAAGCGAATGGTTTGAGACAGATTATTTATGGGGTCTCCAAACTTTGAAGCCTTAGAGGGCCGTAATGATTTTGTCAGTATGTTCCAAGGGGCAAAACAGTTTAAATTTTTTCTGCCCTTAACTATATTTCTAGCTAGACTAGTCGCAAAGTGCGCGGCCTAAGCAAGTATACGCTTTTTTTTGCATTTCGCGGGCCGGGTTGATGGCACTGGCGGGCCGGATTTGGTCCGCGGGCCGTAGTTTGGAGACCCCTTATTTATAGAATACAGATAACGCGAAAAGCGTACAGTCTCAATGTATTCCTCGCAGAGCTTTCAGGAGCGCGGATGAATTGTAAATACCAATTATGCACATAATTCCGTACTCATGGACAATTGGACACTCAGCTGCGCCCTTCGACGCCTTGACCCCTGCGAGCGAGGCTCCACGCGTTACGGCACGCAGCTAGGCTGTTGGCGGTCATTTTTATATAAATGACTAGCTTTTGCCCGCGGCTTCGCTCACTTTAATTGTAAATACCAATTATGCACATAATTCCGTACTCATGGACAATTGGACACTCAGCTGCGCCCTTCGACGCCTTGACCCCTGCGAGCGAGGCTCCACGCGTTACGGCACGCAGCTAGGCTGTTGGCGGTCATTTTTATATAAATGACTAGCTTTTGCCCGCGGCTTCGCTCACTTTAATTGTAAATACCAATTATGCACATAATTCCGTACTCATGGACAATTGGACACTCAGCTGCGCCCTTCGACGCCTTGACCCCTGCGAGCGAGGCTCCACGCGTTACGGCACGCAGCTAGGCTGTTGGCGGTCATTTTTATATAAATGACTAGCTTTTGCCCGCGGCTTCGCTCACTTTAATTGTAAATACCAATTATGCACATAATTCCGTACTCATGGACAATTGGACACTCAGCTGCGCCCTTCGACGCCTTGACCCCTGCGAGCGAGGCTCCACGCGTTACGGCACGCAGCTAGGCTGTTGGCGGTCATTTTTATATAAATGACTAGCTTTTGCCCGCGGCTTCGCTCACTTTAATTGTAAATACCAATTATGCACATAATTCCGTACTCATGGACAATTGGACACTCAGCTGCGCCCTTCGACGCCTTGACCCCTGCGAGCGAGGCTCCACGCGTTACGGCACGCAGCTAGGCTGTTGGCGGTCATTTTTATATAAATGACTAGCTTTTGCCCGCGGCTTCGCTCACTTTAATTGTAAATACCAATTATGCACATAATTCCGTACTCATGGACAATTGGACACTCAGCTGCGCCCTTCGACGCCTTGACCCCTGCGAGCGAGGCTCCACGCGTTACGGCACGCAGCTAGGCTGTTGGCGGTCATTTTTATATAAATGACTAGCTTTTGCCCGCGGCTTCGCTCACTTTAATTGTAAATACCAATTATGCACATAATTCCGTACTCATGGACAATTGGACACTCAGCTGCGCCCTTCGACGCCTTGACCCCTGCGAGCGAGGCTCCACGCGTTACGGCACGCAGCTAGGCTGTTGGCGGTCATTTTTATATAAATGACTAGCTTTTGCCCGCGGCTTCGCTCACTTTAATTGTAAATACCAATTATGCACATAATTCCGTACTCATGGACAATTGGACACTCAGCTGCGCCCTTCGACGCCTTGACCCCTGCGAGCGAGGCTCCACGCGTTACGGCACGCAGCTAGGCTGTTGGCGGTCATTTTTATATAAATGACTAGCTTTTGCCCGCGGCTTCGCTCACTTTAATTGTAAATACCAATTATGCACATAATTCCGTACTCATGGACAATTGGACACTCAGCTGCGCCCTTCGACGCCTTGACCCCTGCGAGCGAGGCTCCACGCGTTACGGCACGCAGCTAGGCTGTTGGCGGTCATTTTTATATAAATGACTAGCTTTTGCCCGCGGCTTCGCTCACTTTAATTGTAAATACCAATTATGCACATAATTCCGTACTCATGGACAATTGGACACTCAGCTGCGCCCTTCGACGCCTTGACCCCTGCGAGCGAGGCTCCACGCGTTACGGCACGCAGCTAGGCTGTTGGCGGTCATTTTTATATAAATGACTAGCTTTTGCCCGCGGCTTCGCTCACTTTAATTGTAAATACCAATTATGCACATAATTCCGTACTCATGGACAATTGGACACTCAGCTGCGCCCTTCGACGCCTTGACCCCTGCGAGCGAGGCTCCACGCGTTACGGCACGCAGCTAGGCTGTTGGCGGTCATTTTTATATAAATGACTAGCTTTTGCCCGCGGCTTCGCTCACTTTAATTGTAAATACCAATTATGCACATAATTCCGTACTCATGGACAATTGGACACTCAGCTGCGCCCTTCGACGCCTTGACCCCTGCGAGCGAGGCTCCACGCGTTACGGCACGCAGCTAGGCTGTTGGCGGTCATTTTTATATAAATGACTAGCTTTTGCCCGCGGCTTCGCTCACTTTAATTTCGATTTTTTCAACCCTCATAATAGCTATCTGTATGCCAAATTACAGTCTGATCCGTCCAGAGGTTTGAGCTGTACGTTGATAGATCAGTCAGTCAGTCAGTCAGTCACCTTTTCCTTTTACATAACTAGTTTGTGCCCGCGACTTCATCCACATGGCGTTAGCTTTAAAAAACCTCTGGAGAACCCTTTGCTTTTCCGGTATAAGACGAAGCCATGTCACTCGCCAGATCCTCAACTATACCCATGCAAAAAATCACGTTGATCCGTTGCTCCGTGATTGAAGAACAAGACACGATCAAGTATCGCTCTACATTTTTCGAGAAAAATAAATACGTACCTAAGTGATTTGTTTCGTACTTGGTACTGAGTTTTATATTTGTTTTTATCTCCACAAAGATGAAGTCGCAGGGGGAGCTAGTAGTAGCTAGTAGAAGCTAGTAGTAGCTAAATGTACAATATGCCGTTTGTAACGAATAAATTAAAAAAAATACTTTGTAAATTATACAGATTTTTCATTCAAGTAGCGCAGGCTTCGGCATTATGTGAAGTGAAGCCGCGATGGTCATTATAATCTCCGTATACAGAGAGCGGCCGTGCAGCACCTGCCGCAGATTCGTTCAGATAATTGCATCTCACAATCACATACCTACATAGCTATAGCACCTTCATAAACGCAGGTTCATTTGCATATCATTATAATATCATTTAAAACAAGATGAAGTTCGATAAATTAGCTCTACAGGAAAACAACTATTTATCAATTTCAATGTAAAACACAGAATTCATAATCTAAATTCTGTGTAAATTTAGTAGATTCTGCAAGTCCGTTGGACAGCCTATGTCATACAAAAAAGCGTATTTAAATGGCAGTTGATTCTTGTGAAATGAAATGTAGGCTACTGGGAACCAATAAGTAAGAAATACATACTATAATTATCACCGATATAGATGTAGGTATGAAATGAAATGAATGAATACTGAAATGATATTTATGCTGGGGATTATATGGCACTCTCTCTCAGCTCAGGCTTAAGTCTGAGTTAAAACGAGACAAATTTACTTCAGAACATATTTGTGTCTCATTTTAACTCTATCTTGAGTCTTGAGCAGAGCCAGAGATTCAGCCTCAGCCTCAGATAAGATCTATAGATGGTACTTTCACTCAGCTCAGACTCAAGATTGAGTTAAAACGAGACAGATATATGTCAGGACCTATTTGTGTCTCATTTTAACTCTATTTTGAGTCTTGAGCAGAGCCACAGTATGATCTTTAGACTCCAGCCTCAGATTACCAATCTGGGTTAGTAATTTCCCAATAGAACTATTTATGTCTGTATTAAAATATATATTTTTTCTGAATTCCGAACTGGTGGAATTACGACCACGTAGCGTTGCATTTAGTTTCGTGCGATGCCTTGCGGTTCGATGGTAGAAGGGAGAAAACTCTCAGTATAAGTATTCCTATGTTCTCCTTCACCATAAAAACAACATGGATAGTCTTAACGGCGGGATCTGCGACATCGACCTATTTTTGATTGAATCGTAAACAATGAAATATTCTTTGTTTTGATCGGTTAAAAATATATGTTGTAGTTTAATATATGTTCTTAATTATTTTATGATTCAAAACTCAAAATTTACAACTTCACCCGATCAAAAATAATTTCGAAAACAGTGTAATTTTTATCGTTTTTCAGGTCGTGTTCATAGAATTTTAAAGTTAGACTAAAAAAACAAACGCCACAAAATAGGCAAACACTTTTAGAAGATTATTTAATGGTTAATTTTTCTCTAAAAAATTTGTTTATTTTTTAATCACGACGTTTTTACTTTTTATATAACAACGTGGCTCGTGCGCGGTGCGCCTCACTCCAGTAGCCCGCAAAGTATCATCGAGGTAGGACGTATCGCTTTCGCTGGCTCGCTACGATCCCCCCCTGATCAAGCGATCTATTGCTTAAATACCTATTATATTCATTTTATCATAGATTAAAATAAAATCAGAATGTTAATATTGTTGTAATTTTTAGTATCTATTAATAAATCTGTAAAATTAGTATAAGAGGTTTTAGGTTTAGATTCTTATATAGCTGGAAATCCCTGTGTTCATAAAAGAGGTAACCATGAAAAAGTGGCGGCCATTTTTTTTTTTGTTATTGGACCAATTTCTTTCAAAATTGATATCTGGGGTTCCCAGTGCTAATAAAAGAGGTAACCATCGTCAAAATAAGAAAAAAAGGCAGCCATTTTCTTTTTTTGTGTTATTGGACTAATTTCTTTCAAAATTGATATCTGCGGTTCCCAGTGCTAATAAAAGAGGTAACCATCGTCAAAATAAGAAAAAAAGGCAGCCATTTTCTTTTTTTTGTTATTGGACCAATTTCTTTCAAAATTGATATCTGGGGTTCCCAGTGCTAATAAAAGAGGTATCCATAGTCAAACTAAGAAAAAGTGGCGGCCATTTTTTTTTGTTATTGGACCGATTTCTTTCAAAATTGATATCTGGGATTCCCAGTGCTAATAAAAGAGGTAACCATCGTCAAAATAAGAAAAAAGGCGGCCATTTTCTTTTTTTTTTTTGTTATTAGACCGATTTCTTTCTAAATTGATATCTGGGGTTCCCAATGCTAATAAAAGAGGTATCCATCGTCAAAATAAGAAAAAGTGGTGGCCATATTCTTTTTCTTTTTATGGGACCGATTTTTTTCAAAATCGACATCGGAGGATCCCCGTGCTCATAGCAGTGGTAACTGATGTCAAAATTAGAAAAATGGAAAAAAAATTCCCCAACCTATTTGGGACGAAGTTCCTTAGCCATTTTTTTAGTTACTGGACCGATTTCTTTCAAAATCGATATCAGGGATTCATCATGCTCATAAAAGAGGTTGCCGTCGTCAAAATTAGTGCCGGCAATTTTTTTTATACTATTAACATTTGTCAAATATTAAAAAGGTGTTTTTACTATTCTTTGCTATTCCGATAAGGAACTTCGTCCCAAATAGGTTGGAGAAAAACATTTCCATTTTTCTAATTTTGACATCGGTTACCACTGCTATGAGCACGGGGATCCTCAGATATCGATTTTGAAAGAAATCGATCTCATAAAAAGAAAAAAGAATATGGCCACCACTTTTTCTAATTTTGACGATGTTTACCGCTTTTATGAGTACAAAGATCCCTAGACCAGCACAGGATCCCCAGATATGGATTTTGAAAGAAATCGGTCCAATAACAAAAAAAGAGAAAATGGCTGACATTTTGGCAACGGTTAACTATTTTATAAGCACAGGGAACCCCAGATATCGAGTTTGAAAGAAATAACTAATAACAAAAAAAAACTAAAAAAATAAGTACGTAAATGTACCTATGTACGTAATATGTAAAATAACAATCAAACTTACATAATACCTTACCTTATAAATGTTTCATAAAACTTAGAACTGTCCCTACTGTTAGGTACAATAAAGTTATTTAATCTATGATGTAAAATTTGCACAGCGGCGGGGTGAGCGAGTTCATTTGAAAAGCGCCTACGCGCATCTCACCGCGCGGGGACTGAGGTAGCTCTAAATGCCTACTGCGCCCGGAGATCGTGCCCTTAAGCAACATGCACGGCGTGATTTTGTCCAGAAATAGGCACGTATGTAACCTTAAAGTAGCACCACGTGCAATGTATAATCAAAGACCACGTGGTAAAACAGTGACACCCGTTCTATTTTGATAGATTTTTGTAGTATCTACTACGGTATCAATACTTACTAGGTAAGTTAAAATTCCTACGTTTAATCGTAATAAATGGAATAGTATGCAGTAGTGGCAGCCGTAATTAGCATTTGACTTCGAGTTAGCGTGAACAGAGGCTCGTCGCGGCCTTGGCGTTATGATAATGTGCAGCCGCCGAGCGCGCCGGCCGCCGCCGCTGCTTGCAGCGCGCGCGTAGCGAGGTCTACACTGGCGCTTAGTCTTATAAGACAATAAGGCGCGCTTGCAGAAACGTCTTAACCCAGAGTTAGCAGCTAACTCTGGGTTAAAAGGACAGATTTGACAGATTGCGTATATAGCTTCTGTCAAAATTACAAAATTCCTGGGATAACTAACTCGGCGTCTCTGCAAGCGGTCCTAAAAAAACTAAGTGATCGAATTACGAAAAATTTAAATCCTACTCCTTACTAAATATTATAAATGCGAAAGTTTGTGAGGATATATGGATGTTTGTTACTCTAGAACTCAACAACGAATGAACCGATTTGGCTGAAATTTGGAATAATGATAGCACATACCCAGCATAAACACATAGACTACATTTTATCCCAGAAAATCCAAGAGTTCCTGAGGGATTTATAAACTAAATCCACGCGGACGAAGTCGCGAGCATCAGCTAGTATAATTATATTACCAAATACCTATTAGTATGGTATCATAGCCGCATCACAATATTTACCTATACTTTTTTTTATGTGACACGTTTGACAATAATTAATTATAGTGATATGTGATTTCAACTTTATGATTGAACAAAATGAATATCGCACCTAGCTTTAGTCGTCGCGTAGCGCGCCTCATTATAACACTGCCTTAGTCACCGCCTTCACAAAACACTGATTAGCGATGCAAGCCGGTTGATATCACACCAACAATCACCACAAAAACCTTCGCCGGACTCCTAGCTCGCACTACACTTATGAAGTTTTACTTCTATCTGTTAGAGCTCTCTCAAGTCGTCTGACTGCAATCTATTCAATCTATCTAAACAGACCTAATGCCGTGTGGTGACTGCAGATCAGAATACAGTTGTCACCACCCCTGCTCTTCCCGCGGGTGTCGTACGAGGCGACTAAGGGAATATAACGGAGAGCGGGCAGCAGCGTCCTCTGTGCTACTACTGCCATCTACTGCGATGTGTGTACTGTGATACCCGTCTGCCCCGCGTGGTGATTACGGGCAAACCCTCCCCGTGGGAGAGGCCTTTAGCTACGCTACGCTGGATTCAAGCGGCGCAAGACCGAAGCCTGTGGAAGTCCATGCAGGAGACCTTTGTTCAGCAGTGGACGTCTATAGGTTGATAAAGAAGAAGAAGAAGAAGAAATAGACCTACTATCGGTAATACTCTTAGCAACAACGCTGCTATATTTGCCAATATTGACGCTTAGCTATGCCATTTTGCCATTCTGCGTTATTTACTTGTATGGATACGCGAGCAACATTTTCTTTTTGGTAACTTGCAATAAATTCGTTTATTTTTTCATTACTTAGTAAATTAATTAACATGTCCGATTAATTTATAAGTAATTAGGGGGCCTACTACCGGCGGATCGAGTCTGTACGCAGGGGACCTGTCGAGTTAATTCGTCTATAATTCACTTGAATGTTTGTACTCCTGCCGTGTACTCGCGCGCGGCAGTGCGCGTTGTTGCTGCGCGCGGCGACCTTGCGCGGAGGGCGGAAGGGCGAGTATCGCTTGGCCGGCTGCGAGCTGCCGCCTCGCTCGGAGCGGTTGAGCGCGGAATATTATCACCATATTTCACGGGGAGCGGCGCGCTAGTCCGGGAGACGACCGTCAGAACTCTGAAACCTTGTGGGTTCTGTCCATAGCCACGGCCAGTTTCAAGAAAAGGCCTTCCCTGCAGGAACAGCTATTACAGAACGCCGAAAAACCACAAGAGCGCCAAATATGGGTCATTCAGCTGACCACCAAATCTTGTTGTCAAAGTTTGTTTGTTGGTTTGTTGGTCTGTTGGTTCGTTGATCTGTCCTTCAATCACGCCGCAACAAAGCTACATATCGACGTGATTTTTTGTATGGGTATATTTGGGGTATAGTTGAGGTCCTGGAGAGTGACATAGGCTACTTTTTATCCCGGAAAATCAAAGAATTCCCGAGGGATTTTAAAAAGTAAATCCACACGGACGAAGTCGCGAGCATCAGCTAGTAATACATATAAGGGTCACGATTGCGTTCAATTCGCAATGACATCACGCAATAGTCAATCTCAGATACGATCACGTTTTTTTCTTGATTGTGAGTATAAATATTGTTATTTTTATCTGAGCAATCCCAGAACTTGTCGTAAGCATCGCCCGCTCGGTCTCCTCTCCTCTACTTTGCTAGCTGGTGGTTATGGCTTGTTGCAGAACATTTTTATAAATTCCAATTGGATCTTTTGGCCAGCTCTTTCAGCTCGTTCGTGTTTTACCGTCACGGGGTCGCACGTTACGGTACGCCAATTGTCAATGTTCAGCCAAATATCCGGCTAATCAGCTAACCAGCTATGCGGCCAAACAGCTAGCTATCCGCTTCTTCTAGTCATATTTTCTGTACTATGTATGTTTTGTCGAATTTCCTGGCGCAAGGGTGAGCGCTGTGGTATTATAATTGGGAGGTCTCGGGTTCGATGCCCGGCGGGGTCTCTGGTCTGGTCCGGTGAGAAGCTTTGGGTGTGGCTACTTACCACCCTACCGTCAAAGACGTGCCACCAAGCGATTTAATGTTCCGGCACGATGGCGTGTAGAAACCAATTAGGGGTATTAATAGGTTGAATGTTCACTGCCATACTCCTTCCAGGGCAGGGCGGGCTAACCGCTACCATCTTAGACTGCATCGTCACTTACCAGCAGGTGAGATCGCAGTCAATATCAAGGACTATCTTGTCATCGAATAAAAAAAATGTACTCGTAATGTAGGTGTATGTATTAGCTACTCTGGCTCTGTTGACGGCACTAAAGAGTACACCCGCTCTATGCCTATAATCCTACGTCAAAAATATTTTTGTGTTTTTCCCTCGTAGCAGCTAGGCGAGTACTACCACAGATAACATCGGCGTGTTGCCACTTGCCAGTGTGCGTTAATTCATTCATTAGGCGAGGAGTCACAGAACTGGTTTGTCGGCACTCGGCTGTTCGCAATCACACAGCTTCTACCATCTTGACTGTTGGTGGCGTGAGTCCTAACCGACTTATTATATTATAGTGTCCTCCCATCATCTACATCTCATATATAAAATTCTCATGTCGTGGTGTTTGTTACCAAACTCCTCCGAAACGGCTGGACCGATTTTTATGAACTTTGTGTGCATATCGGGTAGGTCTGAGAATCGGCCAACATCTATTTCTCATACCCCTAAATGATAAGGGTGACCCACCCCTAAATATTTTTGTACGAACGAAGTTCGCTGGGTCAGCTAGTTGTAGCTATAAAATCGAATGTCTAATAATTACACAAAAGACTACAGAAGGTGTTAGGCAGTCCATAATATGTTTGTATGTCTGTCTGTTGGTTCGGTGGTGCTGTACTTGCGAAACTACTCAGCACCCACAAATGAGGTGTCATTGGATATCCAATATCCAATCCACTGAACTCTACACTATTAGAGAGCCTACGCAAGGAAAGAATAGCTGTGATCCACAGAAAACAGACAGACAGACGGGCAGACTGGACGAGACTATTATGTTAATCCGTCCCGTTGTATACCAAGGATTTTAGTTTTCATTGCGTAGTAAGTAGGTATTTACATTTTCTAAATAATATATAAAAGGAAAAGGTGACTGGTTGACTGAACTATTAACGCACAGCTCAAATCACTGGACGGATCGGGCTGAAACTACGTAGTACTATTATATATTCTGTGCTGAAACGCATATAGATAGCTGTTAAGACGTAGGCACTAAGTATCTGCTTAGAAAGGATTTTTGAAAATTCAACCCCTAAGGGGCTAAAATAGGGGTTTAACAAATCGAACTTAACGTGAACAAAGCCGCGGTCGAAAGCTAGTTGTAATATTATAGCTGAAGTTCCCGACTTCGGGCACATGAATTTAGATATTTTTCTAAAGTCCTTTCCCTATCCTGTCCTTCCTCGGGAAGCAAGTTAGGTATCTCCTCACCAGGTCGCTCCAGCGCAACTGAACTTTGAAAAGTAGGTACCTACCTAGCAGACAACCCTTTCCTTACCATTATTTTCGCCTACATAATAGGTATTACGACTAACGAGTAGTTATTAACAACTAGCTGATGTCCGCAACTTCGTCCGCGTGGATTTAGTTTTTAAAATCCCTCGGGAACTCTTTGATTTTCCGGGATAAAAAGTAGCATATGTCACTCTCCAGGACCTCAACTATACCCATGCAAAAAATCACGTCGATCCGTAGCCCTGTTGCGGCGTGATTGAAGGACAAACCATCAAGCCAACAAACCAACAAACAAACACACTTTCGCATTTATAATATTAGTAAGGATTCTTGCGGGGTCGTCAGTAACTCTTTTCGCCTACAATTAAAAATTTCTCTGGCTAATAAATTCCCCAGCTGCGTTGGACGCATAATTCCTCTGAAACCAGTCCCTTGTCGTTTGGCGCCGATGCTGTTGCTGACTCGCTGCCCGTGTCGATGACGGATGACATCCTGCCGGCGCGGCGCCGGATCAGCACCACGCCACACAAGCAATTATGGTCCTCGCCTGACCTGACACCTCACCTACCTAGCTATGTACATGACTCATTACATACATATTGAATACTAGCTGATGCCCGCGACTTGTCCGCGTGGATTTAGTTTTTAAAGTCCCTCGGGAACTCCTTGATTTTCCGGGATAAAAAGTACCTAGCCTCCGAGTAATAAGCTACCACGGTATAAAATTTTGTAGAAATCTGTGCGGTAGTTTTTACGTGAAAGAAGGACAAACAAACAGACAAACAGACAAAAATTAAATAAAAAATCTGTTTTGGGCTCAGTATCGATAGTATTTGAAATTATTTTTTGAATTGAAATTTTCAAAATATATTAAATGTACAGTAATCTTCCAGTTACAGTTTTAATAAATGTATAGATTGATATTATACTCGTATTTACAAGCTCTTATTTAACTTGCAATGTTTGGGTCAAATCTTGCAAGATGAATTAGACCCACTTCCCGGTTTCTGATCGAGCTGAAATTTTGCATGTATGTGTAAATCGGATGACAATGCAATATTATTGTGACATGGAGCTGATCTGATGATGGAGTCGGAAGATGGCTATCGGAACTCTGTAATAAAACGACGTAACCCGATCGAGTTTGGGCTCGTTTGATTCGTCATAACAAGTACTCTGATCCTAGATGATATCCAGAGTCTAATGATGTAGCTACTAAAAGCTTGCATTTAAAAATAAAATTTTTAATTGACACTTGTTTTATATCTGACTCGTTGAGTAAAAAATTTAAAATACAAAAATTCGTTTTTACGTAAACCGTATAATTATATCAGTTGTATAAATTATTTCTTAATTACGAAATAAACATTATTTAATTTAATTTTGTTGACTGATATTTATTTCATGATAATTAACAAAGATAATTAATTTGTAAAATGTAAACCTTGAAAACGTTTAAACTTTTACTTTATATTAAACTGGACCGCAAAGAAAAAGGGTCGGTTAGAAAATCTTCAAAATGAAAAACTACGCTTCATTTGCATAATTTTTACTATGCAAAAAAAAAATATTGCATAAATATTATAATTGCGTAAGTTGATAAAAAATGCTATGCAATAGCTTTACCGCGGCAGTCCCCGAGTGCCACTTAATTTTTTATCCTACTGCTGAGAATCTCAAGGTAACCTTGTAACCAACTGAAGATAGTTCGTGATAAGATGACATATTTCATCCAATCATCTGAACGCGATGATCTTGCGTATCGGTTATACAAAGCACGTATAGCTATAGCCTAGCTAGCGATAAGTCAACAGTAAATTATTTATCTGTTTGTTTACAGTTCACAGTTTACAGCTAATGCAAGGAAGCGCTACTCTACGTGGATGATAAATCAAACTCGTTGCTTTGTTGCCAATTCAGTGCTGCGTAGGTACCTACTGATTTATTGTCTACGTTTAGGGTTTCAGGGGTACGGCGTTTCTTTTCTTTTTCTTCTGTCTTCATTGGGGGGCATACGCATTTGCATTAATGGGGGGGCATACGCAGAGAAACTTTCAGATTTTATAAAATGACGAAGCTCTGCCCCCCGATTGTCTAAAAATTTCCGATCAAAATCTTATTCATTTCATGGCAATGTAAAATAAAAGACATGGTCAAAGTAAAATAAACCATAACAGCATTACTTTAGAGCTCAATTTCGTGTATGCGTTCTCATACGTTTAGGTATGTACGATACGCTCCTTAACGCTCCATGTTAGAATCGTGTGAACCATGTTAATGCCATGAAATGAATAAGATTTTGATCGGAAATGCTTAGACAATCGCACCTCTGATCGTCCTGGGCTCCCTCTCTATTGTAATTAGTGAAAAAGGTACGACAATAGCGAGAATGACAGTGATAGACTGATAGTTAGGTGGCAGTTATACACAAATCTGTACGAATAGGACCTACATGCTACTATGCATTTTCATAGGCTTCGGTTTGGTCGTTTACTCAACCTGCGGAACCCTTCATAACGTAGGGGCCGACTCTAGTTTTGCCTCCACCAGTTTGCTTTAAATCTATTTATATGCGTTTGCAATAGGTTTATTTCTGGAAATAGTATATTTTAAATACGTCAGTGTGTTTACTAATAAAGCTTTTTAGTGCGTCGTAATATTTGATAATACTGCTCTTCACAGATCATTTGAGGTTTTATGACTTCTTTGTAATATTGCATCTAGTGTGGTAAGTTGCTAGGAAAATGAAATCATTTGTTTTATTTACCACTCTTTTTGCACACGTTAAAGAACTGTACTTAGTTAAATTGGATTGTGTCAGTTGTGTGTAGCTTTACATTATTGCCTACTAGGCTGTTTCATCAGCCTGGCTGGTTAAAAACAAGCCAACCTATTTGTCTCCAGCTGTGTTTCAGGTGAAGCTATTAAACGCCATGAGCCGCGGTGCATGGACTTGTATGTATATTTCAGCACTAAGATTAAAAACCCTAGGGTCTCAAAGGGAAAAGGAGGAACGAATATGCAGTAGGTACCACACGTACGGTATCAGACTAATGCAACTGATTGTTTTTCCGGGATGAAAAGTGTCCTATGTCAGTTTCCAGGTCCTCCACTATATAATATCTATCTATATATGATCTGTGCAATGGGATTGTCTGTGGAGAATACTGCGAAAAATGGGCGTACCCCAACATCTCATAGCTCTGGTCGCAAACCTATACCAAGAAAGCGAGTCCATGGTCAGAGTTAACGACGTCATCTCTGGACCTTTCAAGCCGAAAAAGGGAGTAGGTACGGCAGGGATGTATTCTCTCTCCCATTCTTTTTAACATCTATGGAGAATATATCATGAGAAGAACCCTAGATGGATGGGAGGGAGGAATTACCATTGGAGGTATTAAAATCAGCAACCTGAGATACGCGGATGACACCACGCTCTTTGCATCATCTGAAAAAGAACTAGCTCAACTGTTCCGCAGACTAGAACTGGAGAGTGGACTGGTTGGACTTAGTATTAACAAAGCAAAAACAAAAGTTATGCTAGTCGATAGGGCCGGTCAACTCGCTAGGACTGGCGAACTTTCAGATTTGGAGTTCGTAAGCGAGTTTGTGTACCTCGGATCTTTACTATCGGACAAGGGAGGGAGTGAACTCGATATCAGAAGACGAATTCAAATAGCCAAAGGTGCGATGAGCAAACTAATTAGAATTTGGCAAAGCAGGAAGATCTCTAATACAACCAAAAAGAGACTCGTGAATAGCTTAGTCTTCTCAATCTTCCTCTATGGCTCTGAAGCGTGGACGATCCGAGCGGCAGAGAGAAAAAAGATTGACGCGTTTGAGATGTGGTGTTGGCGAAGGATGCTTCGCATACCGTGGACGGCTAAGAGAACAAACAAGTCTATCCTGGAGCAACTTCGCATTGGCTAGTGCCAATACAAATTGTGGACAATCTAGTGATTGTCCACAATTTGCTATCAGAAGATCTTGGGGTATTTTGGCCACATTGCCCGACGCCTTCCCAGTAATTTAGACAAGCTGATAGTCATAGGTAAGGTGGAGGGCAAAAAACCTCGCGGCCGATCACCTAGCCGCTGGTCGGACCAGATCAAGACACTCACTGGCCTCCCATTTACGACCGCAATAAGGAAGGCTGAGGACCGACAGGAGTGGAAGGCTTTAGTGACCACCGTTACGAAAAACCTGAATTACGGACACGACCTTCAGAAATGAAGAACGCGATCAAGAAGAAGATATGATCTGTTTAAGCCCTCTGTTATTTCGGATTAAAAGGTAGCCTTTGTCACTCTTTATGTCCTCAACTACACCTATGCAAAAAATCACGTCGATTCCTTGCTCGGTTGCTGTATGATTGAAGGACAATCCAACCAGCAAACTAACAAACACTTTCGCTTTAATGACATACTAAGGATATGGATTAAATTACTAGGGTTATTTTCTTCTTCTTCTTTGTCAACCTATTGACGTCCACTGATGGACAAAGGTCTCCTGCATGGACTTCCACAAGCTTCAGTCTTGCGCCGCTTGAATCCAGCGGCTCCCTGCAACTCGTTTGATGTTGTCGGAGGGATATCTACTACTACTATTTAGTTAGTAAAGTATGACATCGTACGCTGAACGGTAATACCATTAAGTAAATAGTGGAAACATTTTGCGTAATGAATCCCAACGAGCCGGCCGCGTTTAAATTATTATAATTGCTAGTTAAGGCGCGAGGCGGGCTGCGTGTCCTGACGGGTCGCCAGGGTTGACAAGCCACCATATTTCCTTTTTAACCCCCGACAAAAAAAGGGGTGTTATATGTTTGACGTGTGTGACTGTCTATTCCCTCGTAGCAGCCTCCCCAATGGACCGATTTTGATGTGTTTTTTCGGTTAGGAAGCTAATGTAATCGAGGTGGATCTAAGCTATAATTTATGAAGATCTGCTCAGGCGTTTGAAGATCATCAGCTCATTTCTTAATTGATAAAGGGTCTTACAAGCTTTCACTGCACTGGTGCGATTGATTTGAAAGGTGTTCTATTGTACTGTTACTTCGGATTATTTCCAAGGTGCGGTAATTTTGAATTGATGCTGCAACATCAAGTAGTCTGCGGGATACCCAACTCCTCAGCAACTTACAACAGATGTAGTATGTTTGGGCTCATTACAATGGTCTCGATGAGTAGGTGTTAGACAGACGATGATCGAGGATCGAGGAGGAGGAGTTGATGGTGGAGCAGATAACTTGGTGACTGGATGTCAGGTATAGCGTACCTACACAGTCCGGCCCGTGAACCGGCCATAGACTCACATGTCGGGGTGTTTTCAATTTACACTTGTATATATATATATATATATATATAATATATAAAAGCGAAAAAAATACTAGATACTAATTATATTTACAAAAAATACACGCCGTCCAAGTGATCGCTAATGAGCATGGTGCCGAAAACACTGGCGCTATTACCTCTCTGAATAGCGAGGCTAAGCCTTTGGGCTAAATAAGCGCCAGCTCTTTGGTCACCAGAGGCGTGGATCAATTTTAGGGACACGACATTTACAAAATTTTTCGTGTCCGATGACCACTTGTATATGTATATTTAACAGAACTAGCTAAGACCCGTGAACTCATTTAACATTCCCGGACTTAAGTATCCTACGTAAGTGTCAAGAATACAAGTACAAAATGTTTTTCGAGATTGGTTCAGGCGTTACAGTACGTCAATACGTCAGTATTATAAGGTCTGTGGTTCAGGCATGAAAGCGTAGCAGACAGACACATAGAAACTCTTTATTTCGATTACGACTTACTGTTAGGTGGCATATTTTTAACTATTTAGGTATTGTCCCAGACTCCTTCCATGTAGATTTAGATAATTTAATAAACGTGGAAACCTTTAGCTTTCCCGGGGAAAAAGTCAGCGGGTGAAGCACCGATGTGTAATGAGCAGTTTCGCATTTAGCATCATTTCGTACTGATATTAGGAATGTGAAAGTGTATGTGTGTATGTGTTTGTCAATCCGTTATCCCTTATAGGTATCTTTTTATCCTTATCCTTGGTATAATCTATACTTATAATAAAACTGTAACTCGAAGATTTCTGTACATTTAATATATTTTGAAAATTTTAACTGGGGGATGCTTTATTATCGATACTGAACCCAAAACAGATTTTTATTTAATTTTTGTCTGTCTGTCTGTCTGTCTGTCTGTTCGCGCATCACGCGAAAACTACTGAACGGATTTAAATTAAATTTGGTATAGCTTTAGCTGATACTTCGGGTCAACATATAGGATAGTTTTTATCCCGATAAAACATAAGGTTACTCCAGGATAGGGGATGAAATTTATTGTTGATTTTACTCCATAACTCAGTCAAATATGAACCGATTTTAATAATTCTTTCTTTATTTAAAAGTGTATAATATCAGGCATACTTAGTTTGTCTAATTTTGATGAAGATCTGAGAAATATTATAGGAGATAGAGGACATAATGCTTCACGGGTAGCAGCAAAAGTCACTCACGTAAAGGACAACGATCGAATACAGGCATTCCATATTTATATGAGGGTTTTAGCCATAGACATAGACTTTATCATTAACCTCCAGGCCCTAGATGATTATACCATTGTGTTTGTTTTGTAGCCTACCCGTGCGAAGCCGGGGCGGGTCCACTAGTCTAAGCTATATAGCTTAGATTTAGGTTCGTATTCTATTTGGTACTTGCTATACATAGGATACTTTTAACCGGGAATGAGTTTATATTATCTTACCGCTCATATTTTTTGGTATGATAATGTCTTACAAATCGATGAATATTGTACTTATGTATTTTTGGAGTTGTTCTATAAATATTATATCATCGTATTGTTGGAAATATTCTATTCTAACAAGTTGCATGGGGTAAATCGGCATGGCATCCAGCTGCCCACAAGATATTATAAAAAGTTATTAAAATGTAAATACATATTACCTACAAAAAAATATTGTAAAATGTGTAATTTTGAAAAGAGCAACTGCTGAGTTTCTTGCCGGTTCTTCTCAGCAGAATCCGCTTTCCGAACTGGTGGAGTCATGACTTGTCATAAGCGCCACAGGTTGGCCTACATGAAATAAATGATTTTGAATTTTTATTTGAATTTGATGAACACCGGCTGCAAGCACGAAAAAGTGTTACGTTCCGCCTGAGCCTAAGGGAGCAAGCGCGGAGCAAGCGATAGAGAGGCACGATCGGCCCAAGCGTTGGCTTGTGCCGCCCGCCAGTTATCGTCAATGTTTCTTTATGACGTTATCACGTAAAACTATCGTCCGTAAACCGACTTTACAGACAACCAATTCTTTTAAATCGAAATCGTAAGCATCAGTATTATTTTACAGAATGAAATTTTTGATAAGGGTAGCAGCAACCCTGGGCCGAAGGGTGACGCAGGGCGCGCTCGCAGCGGCCGCGCCCGCAAACATAAAACATGAAACATCTTTCCGCCGAGCGTCGGAAATGCGCCACTGTGTACGCGGAGAAAGGGAAACTTGCACACCTGACGCAATTGTGTTCCTCGAAGGCTCTTGTTGTCGCCCTTCAGATAATTCGTAAGTAAGTAGGTAATTAACTCGTGAGCAGACGCACAGGTATTTCACTAAAGTAATACTTTTGTAATTATTGTATTTTACTGACCTTCTTACTACGTTTTTGGAAACAATATGACCCACCTTAACTTTTTTGGAAAGAGTCTTCGTCGTTTTATTTTAAAGACACGTAAGTACAAGATACCATGATTTTGGATCGAATTTACCTGTCAAGTTTTGGACGCATATTTCCTTGGGGTTGGTATTGAAAAAAAAGGCAGTCAAATCTAAGGAATAAGATTAAATAAATATAAACATAAAAACACTGGAGATAAAAATTTCTGGGTTACAGAAATTATTCCGCATAATATACCTAAGTAGATGCTTATAAGAAATTACCTATTTCTTGTAAGCATCAAAATAAATCAATATTTGATTCGCGTCGTCCATTACATTTTTGTAGCTTCAACATAACTCTACCCCTGTTGCACTATGATTGTGGTACACTTCTTATTTATTTATTAGGACTCCAAAAGTTACACATTACTTATAAACTATACAAACACAGATCATTTAATGTCTATAACTTATCTAAGGGGTCACATCATACACAGAAATTTAAAAAGGATAGTATACCTAAATACCTAAATATAAAAGTTTAAACTGTGAAAGAAAATAAAAACCTAAGCTACTCTGTGAATAAAATCGGAAAAAAACCAATCAAACACAAAAATATAATATAATAGTAAATTCTTATGCAAGCTATACTTACGCTTAATTTTGTGGGAACATTAGTAATAGTAAATAATAATATTCTTTAAAAAAACTTTAGTTTAATTACTTAGCTGCTACTTAGTAGGTGATAAAATAATAAAATTGAATTAAAAAATAAAACAACTAAGGAAGTAATATAATTATTTAATGATCTACCAAATTAGTGTAAATGTCAAGCTAAAATTAAGTATGGGTAGGGCGGGCGGCGGGGGGTGGGGGCAGGGGGGGGAGGCAGGGCGCGCCGCCCTCCACCTGTGGCATAACCTGTGGCGCGCCCGCGGGTAGACTGGTGTATTATTATCCTTACCCTTCTAAATGCAAAGCTATGTTTGTTTGTTGGTTTGTCCCTTAACCACCAAGGAGTAATGGGTCGACGTGATTTTGCATGAGCTTATAAGTAGTTGAGGATCTGTAGAATGACATGGGGTACTTTTATCTCGGAAAAACAGGGGGTTCCCGCGGCAATAGCTAGTCAAGGAATACAATTGTAACTCAACTATGGAAACGATACTTCTTCTTCTTCTTTTTCAACCAACAGACGACCACTGCAGGATAATGGAAACGCGCTTTTACTATACGCCGTGAACGCGCATCTCATCATTTAGAAACGCGCGTTATCTGCATGTAGACTATACCAACTATACGCCGTGTACATATAGAAACGCGCGTTATCTGCATGTAGACTATACCAACTATACGCCGTGTACATATAGAAACGCGCGTTATCTGCATGTAGACTATACCAACTATACGCCGTGTACACATAGAAACGCGCGTTATCTGCATGTAGACTATACCAACTATACGCCGTGTACATTTAGAAACGCGCGTTATCTGCATGTAGACTATACCAACTATACGCCGTGTACATATAGAAACGCGCGTTATCTGCATGTAGACTATACCAACTATACGCCGTGTACATATAGAAACGCGCGTTATCTGCATGTAGACTATACCAACTATACGCCGTGTACATATAGAAACGCGCGTTATCTGCATGTAGACTATACCAACTATACGCCGTGTACATATAGAAACGCGCATTATCTGCATGTAGACTATACCAACTATACGCCGTGTACATATAGAAACGCGCGCTATCTGCATGTAGACTATACCAACTATACGCCGTGTACATATAGAAACGCGCGTTATCTGCATGTAGAATATACCAACTATACGCCGTGTACATATAGAAACGCGCGTTATCTGCATGTAGACTATACCAACTTGTATACGCCATGTACCTACATACAGGCTCTACTTAGCAATAAGTCATATACCTCACGTTATGCGCCTTAGCTTAATACTCAAAGGCCTTAGCAGACTTATAGGCCAATATACATATACGTAAGTATATAGCTCAAGCTGTACCTACCTACCTTAAATATCTAAGCGTATGCAAATCACCTAGTTCTAGATTCCAAACAGGTTTTTTTCAATTCAGACAAAAAAGACCTTTATTTTATTATATTAACTGTGTATTTGTGAATAGCGTATTAGAAATATACATGTGTGTAGCGAAGCACCAACCGGTTTGAAGGTTTCATATTATTATTATTATGTGAAAGAATACGCAGGTCGTAGATACACTGTTAAATTAAAACTGTCGCATGACGTTATTTATTCAAATAAAATGACTAAATACGACAAAGGCGAGGAATCAATGAAATTAAATGAATATTTAGCGCATACATACATACATATTTTCGCAATCATCCGAGCTATTTTAGGATCATCACCACATTATGGTAGGTTCAAAATCCTAAAACTCAACGCGCTCAATTTAGTATGTCCGCGCACGTTCCAAACTTCCAACCCAGCTATTGAAACGCCCGCCAACTGTTGTCGAAAACGCGACATCGCGTGAACACGCAGTGAGTTTGCAGTTTTCGTAGTTTTCCGTCATCGTAATTCCGACCTTTTAAAATGAATCAGCTGTTCACATTCGATGCTCAAGACATAAGTTTCGTAATGCTTATAAAATATAAACATACAGAATATGTAACGGCTAGCTGTAGCCTATAGACTGCAGGCGTGTGAGCAGCCGGGCGGCCCAGCGTCGAGCGAGTGGGATGGTCGGAGCGCGGGTGAACAACCTCGCCTTATTAACGAGTGACATATTTATTATTATGTACAGGTACTCCTGTTTATACTGTATACAAAGGACCTCTTTCACGAAAGCTTTCACGATGTACTCAAATTTAAACTTTGATTTTATTATCCTTTAAGGTTTTATTGAACGCAGTCGGGTTTATAGAGAGTAGGTGCCTAGATATCTGGCAGCTCAAATTATTCAGAGGATGAATGCTCGTTGTTGTTGAAAATTGTACCGATGCAGATTGCAGGGCGATGATGTAAAATATCGTAGGTAATCCTCTTCAATTTGTCTCAATCCTTTTCGCCATTTTACCACCAATCTCAAGTCAATTTAGCAGGATGTCAAGAGAAACCTTTGCCAGTTTATGATTAGGTCTTTGAAGGCCAGAGGTCACGTCCACATCAAATTAGATGCAATAAACTTGTGACCACTCTGTAGAGCGATGTTATACAGTGTAGGGAGCGGCCACGTGGCTCGTCTCTGAGGCGGGACATTATTTCATCGCGTTTCGTAATCATTGCGGCGAGGGTAACGACTATCTTGACTTTGCGTGCGCAGACTCGACTCTCAATACTAGACAAAGTCGCGATCCGCGTTTGTATGATGCAATCGCTTGTTAATTCTACTTAATGGTTTTCGATGCAGTTCAAAACTTCATTAAAAAAACATTCAAAACAGCTAAAGTTTTAATTTTTTTTTTTTTTTTTACACTTTAACAATATTAAAATTTATTTATGATATTATTATTATAATATTATTTAATACTATAATTTTTTTTTTTTTTTAGAATATAATTCTATAATTATATCCGTTAAATCTATATTTACTCTAAAATTAAAACTATACCTACTACATTAAAATTAAATTTATTCTAAAATTAAAACTAAAATAAAAATTAAATAAAATCTAAAACCCCATCGAAGTCACTGCAGTGTGGCACTGGCATGGTACCCAAGATGCTGGCAGCATTACCCCTTTGGATGGCCAAGCTAATCCTTTGGGCAAGGTAGCTGCCAGCTCTTGGATCCCCGGTAGACTCGATCACCTTTTTAGTTAGCTCTACAAAAAGCGCTCGAGCCTCTGGGCCCCACGGCCCCAGGGTCTCTACACCAAAAGGCACAAATATGAAACCACTGTCAAGTTTTTCATATTTGCGCCTCTTAGCCTGTTCGGCGCTAGTAGCCGCTGCACCCGCCACAGAGGAGGTCGCATGGATGTGGGATGCAGCTAGAGTATCTACACAGGTGGCATCCCACACAAGCGACCTCCCTGTCCTCCAAGGAACAAGCGTCATACCATCAGGTCTCTTGCCATCACTACGTGCCAAACCAATAGGTTCTAATACAGCTGGTACGTGAGCAGTAGCAAGAGACCTGCGGATGATGTCGTTGAGGGCATTGTGGCGGGAGAAACGACCAGCGCTCTTCGAACAGGAGAGCCCGTGATGACCGTAAGCGTCGACGTGGTCACCGCAGTGGCAACGGTGAGGCTGGGTTATTTTGGCGCCGAGCCTAAGGCCAACTACCACTGCAAGAGTGGCGTGGTTTAAAAGAGTGCCTAGATTAGCAGAAGGGAGAGCATGTAGCCAGTGGCCGGATTCTTTCGCAGAGACAGCGAGAAGACGAGCACGGTCTTTAGAATTTGCTTTCATTAACATTGCGTCAAAAGTTTTTTTACAAATAATGTAAGTTTTAAATTAAATAAAATCTTTTCTTAAATTGTTGCCTATAAAAAAAGATTATAATAAGTAGGTAACCTTTAGCTACTTCGATGCAGATAAAATGTAAAAACATGTCAAAAGGTGACTCGGCAATTGTAAACTAACCAATTTTCCACCTTCGAGCTAAAGGCGATTATTAAACGAATGAATGAATAATTCAACCTCACTGAAATACTACTGTATCTAAGTTCGAAGAAATGAGCAAAATAACGATAGCAATGTGAAAATTATGTAACGTTGTTATCGCTGCTGAGCGATCTTTGCTGTCGCTCCGTGGACCGTGACATTGTGGCGACCATCGGCCAAAGCAGATGTGGACAGGAGAAATGGTACCATGGGCGTCGCCAGGGGGGGGGTAGGTAGGGGTCAGCTGCCCCTATATAGTACTAGTAGATACTTCATCAATGAAATCCAGATACCGTTGCCAAATCTTCAACTGAGAAGCTGAAAAACATATACTTAACATGATGGTACAAATTCTACATTAGGTGTTTTCTTAATTCTTCACTGGATTAAGTAGCGCGTCAGGAGGGTGATGGAAAGGTAATTTTAAAGTTATCTTGGAGTGTGCGAGATCAAATCAGAAATGATGAGAAACTAGGACAACTTTAGTTACGAAACTGAAGTGGCGATAGCCACATAGGTATAGCTAAAAGAACCGATGGTTTCTCCTTTTTGGGTCCCAAGGTTTTTGGCCGTGGCTAGTTACCACCCTACCGTCCAAAACCTGCTGCCAAGCGATTTAGCGTTCCGGCACGATGGCGTGTAGAAACCGATTAGGGGTATGGGTTGAATGTTCACTACCATACCCCTTCCAAGTTAGCCCGCTACCATCTTAGACTGCATCGTCACTTACCATCAGGTGAGATCGCAGTCAAGGACTAGCTTGTCATCGAATAAAAAAAAAAAGGTGCTTGAGTGGAGACCTTACACTGGAATGCACTGTGTTGGCAGATGCCCCACCCATTTTTTTTGCTATGAGCGGACGTGAAAATAAACGTGTTTGCCTGTCTTTAGTCTAGTCTAGTTGAAACCCCTCCGCACGCCACGGATATTACTGAAGGAAGTTAAAATTAAATAATATAACGGAGGCATGATTGTCTGTTGACCACGCCATTTGCATGTAGGTAGCGTATCGGCAGTTACGGGCCCGGCCGCCGGTTAGAGCCTCGTACGCACAGAATGTTTCATGTTAGTGCTTCATATATTAGGGCGTAATGTTATAACTAATAGCTATGACAGGCGCGCGGGGCGCGTGCGGGCTAATTCGTTTGAGTGCTGTTTAATTAAACCGAGCCGCCGCGCGCCGCCGCCACCAGGGCTGCCGCGGTGTTGAAGTACGAAAAGAATGAGGACAATTCCAACTCTGAGCGACTCAGAATCATGTACTAAATCCCTGGTTTGTAGTTTCCGACAACAAATGCAAGGGGCATTTGTTATTTAACTTGTTTAAATTTGTTTTTAACACACTGTATATTTTACTCAAATCTTTTAATGTTTCCGAAAACTTTACATCAAGTAGATTGAGTAACATAATAAAGGTACTTATAGTGCTCATTCAAAGCACGAGCCAAATGATATCTACTCCCAACTATGAAGCCTTTAACTAGTCTAGCCTTTAACTAGTATAAGAAGGTTTTCCGATATAAAACGTAGCCTACTATGTGACATACTTAGCCTACCCATCCGAAAAATCATGTCGATCCATTACTCCGTTGCTGTTTAATTGAAGGACAAATCAACAAACCACCTAAGTAACAGAAACACTTTGGAATATAATTTAAGTAAGGATTCTTCACTCGCTTTTTCGTAATGGCCCCACATTATCCAGTTCGTGGGACAGAATCGCAGCTGACTGAACCGCCGGCCGCCGCGCCCGCGAGCCGGGAGGGAGCCGGGAGGGAGCCGGGAAGGAGCCGGGAGGGAGCCGGGAGTCACGCGAAGGCTAGCCGTCTCTTCTACCTAAGCAGAATCAGCTTTCCGAACCGGTGTTAGATTCATGACTTGACATAAGTGCTAAAATTTTGCCTACATAAAATAAATGGATTTGAATTTTGAAAGGCTTTTCTTTCTCTTACACAAATGACGCAAACACGGAATAGGTTATACCGCGGACGCCAACCACACTCGCGGAGACAGAGCGAGTAGGTACTACGAATCGTGTATTACTTAACTATTTGATGTTCTCATGTTAATATCATTTAAAAGATACTCTCTGTCAGATCAACTGTGCGAGTGTCTATCATTGTTTGCGTCAGTTAGTGCGACAGTCGCAATCATTCTGATTGGCTTTTACTCTCTCGTTTATGCAACAGGAACGCCATAAGTTTATGTCAAATATCCAGGGACATTTTATACCGAAAAAACAATAGGTTCCTGCGTGAAGACTAACTGCAAATGCACGAAGACGCGGGCAATTTAGTTAATTAAAGGTTACTACATTAATAAGCTGTTACGGTTTAGGGGTATGGGTGTAATCAAAACTGCCATACCCTCTTCCACATTAGCCTGCTACCATCTTAAACTGGATCATATATTGTTAAGTATAAAATAAGAAAAAGCAAGTAAGTACCTTAGTGCTAACTTCTGAAATGAAATGAAATGAAATGAAATGAAATGTATTTATTTGCAAGAAACATTGTACGTGATAGATCTTAACATAATATTCAATATCCAGTATGTTTCGTCAATTGACATGCAAAATATAATTATTTTAGATACTTTAGTTTTATACAGTTTTATACAGTTCTGGTAATTTTTATTAGGCTCAAGTACACATAATAGTCATACATAGAAAATAAAATTAGATTTCTTATTACCTACCATTAGATTATTTTATAGTACCTACCCAAAATGAAATTCAAAGCAATTAAAATATAAAATGTACAATAAATATAAAAAGTATGTAATTTAATTATCTGTATGATGTCAATAAATTAATAAATTCAATGTCAAAAAAGAAACTAATTTGTAACTCATTTTGTATTGAAAAATTCTTTTAAACTATAAAAGCATTTATTCATTAACCATTGATGCAGTCTCCTTTTAAATACTTTTAATGGTAAATCTTTCAAATCATTAGGCAATTTGTTATATATTTTAACAGACATGCTATAACAACTTTTGCTAAAAGATGCAGTTCTAGAGGAGGGAAATATGAGTCTGTTAGGATACCTTGTATTGAAATTTACCTGTTGGCTTATTTTTTGGGTAGAAATCAGACATATGTTTTGGTCATATGTTCTGACATAAGTAACTCTTCCTACTTCAGACATTAGGTACTTACTTACGCACAATTAGTGCGGCACATCTCTCACAGCTTTTGCAAATGTTTGCAAGAAATCTTAATCTATCTATATTTGGTTATACTTACTTAGTATCTACTAAGTATAACCAAATTGAGCACTTTCTATTCAGAGACGTAATCGAACAAACTCATTAGTCAACGACGTATAAAATTAATGTATTCAGCGACAACTGTTAAGCTGCCATTAACTGCTCGTTGCAGCATTAACGCGCCAGCTCGGGAGCTCGCCGCTCGCTCCGCAACTCTACAACTCCATTCATAAAACACAGAAACGTATTGTTTTCCGCCAGTGTATTATTAGAATCACCATTTAGTGGGCGATAAAGGCAACAGCAACTAGCACTAGAACGGCGGCCATTGCCGGCAAAGTAAGGTCGATAACATACTTGTAAAACGTCCCACCCGATGTTAAACGACTCGGTATGGTGTTGAGCCAAATTATTGGCTGCGCGATTGGTTTCAGCAAGAATACCATAAATTCGTACAACAACAGTAAGCAAATATTATAGTATAATATATATAAATATATAAAAAAGGAAATATAGTAAGTATAATAATAGTCTATTTTATAAATAATATGTATAATATTGTTTTATTTATTTGTTTATTATTTTTATAATATGTATTACTATGTAGTTACAGTACCCGGCGATATATATTGCACATCGGCCTTATGGCCGATACTGTATTTGTATGTATCTATGTTTGAGGAAATGACCACTTGCAGTTAATTTTTCCTTATGTTTTCCTATTCCTAAGGTTGCCTGGTAGAGATCACTACTAAGCTATAAGGCCGCCTTTTGTGTCATACTTTTGTGTCTGTTTCTTTTGTATATATTTTTTCTGTGGTGCAAATAAAGAGTATCTATCTATCTATCTATCTAAGCAAGTCGTAATGATTGACGCAACTTTCGCGCAATCCAGTAGCCTAAGCACGAATATTTTCACTATCGAATAGTTAACGAAAAGTTAACGCCGACAAGATATTTTGTATGAAAACAGGCGTTGCACTGTGCGGGCGGTGCAGTCGTTTTCATACAAAATATCTTGTCGGCGTTAACTTTACGTTAACTATTCGATAGTGAAAATATTCTTGCTTAGGCTACAGCAGCCGCGTCCCGCCGCGTGGCGTGTTGCGAGTGTGTCCGCCGCCGCGCCACGTGGAGACGTCGGTCGGTCGCGGCCACATGTGTTACGACACTCTCGTTCCTGAACAAATACTCATTAATGTCGCCACTCGCCACATGCGACACAACCAGTTAAAAATACGCGCCGAGGAGCAGGCTCGCTGTGCACTTGACGACAACGCCGACCTGCCGCCGATTTGCTGACCTAACGCGCGGGCATAAGCGTCAAAGTCGCGTGGCGGGCGCTCGCTGGTCCCGAGTGCCGCGTGGCCTCGGGCGGGTTATCGCGCGACCTCTTATCACGCGCACACACTCGCGCCGCGCGTCGTCGGTCGCGCACGCACACACGCGGGTCGCGTGTGTCGCCGCTTGTAACTAGAGCCACCTAGAGCGAGCAACTGCGCCGTGAACCCGCCGCGGCGTCGACCACTCGATTGTCTCCTCGATGTGCAACTGTGTAGTGGTTGCATCGTCCCTCGGGGTACACTTTACACACTGCACAGCTCTTCTCTCGCTAATGTTTCTCCAGAATTACGCAACTTATCGATAGAATAGAATAGAAATGATTTTTATTCAAATAAACTTTTTTACAAGTGCTTTTGAATCGTCGATGAATCTACCACTGGTTCGGAATGCCGTTCCTGCCGAGAAGAACCAGCAAGAAACTCGGCAGTTGCTCTTTTCAAAATAAGTTTACAATTCAATAGACTAGTTATACAGCGATAGTTAGATAGTAGATAGTAGTTATACGATATTGGACCGGATCGATTGTTTTATTAGCCGTGTTTCCGTGGCTCATCATCGGCAACCCATCAACGGCTCACTACTGAGCGCGTCTCCTCTCAGAGAAGGGTTGTAAGCCGTAGTCCACCACGCTGCCGCTGGCCCAATGCGAATTGGCAGACTTCACACACCTTTGAGAGCGTTATGGAGAACTCTCAGGTGTGCAGGTTTCCTCGCGAAGTTTTCTTTCACCGTTGAAGCGAGAGATATTTGATTACTTAAACGCACATAACTCCGAACTGATTGAATTGACTCCGAACTGATGAACCCATACTGACTGTATTGATTGAGTCACAAATTCAGTACAACCGATTCTAACATGGAGCGTTATGGAGCGTATCGTACATACCTATACGTATGAGAATGCATACACGAAATCGAGCTCTAATTTAATGTTGTTATGGTTTTGACGCTAATGCCATGACATGAATAAGATTTTGGTCGGCAATTTTTAGAATATCGGACCCTGGTTACCATGTAAAAACAAAGTACTCGTCAAGACGAATCAAACGAGCCGAAATTCGATGGGGTTGCGTCGTTTCATTACAGAGTTCCTATGACCACCTTCCAGCTCCGTTATTAGAACCTGGTTACCACTGAAAGACAAACTACTCGTCAAGACGATTCAAACGAGCCCAAACTCGATGAGGTTGTGTCGTTTCATTGCGAAGTTCCTATGGCCACCTCCCAGCTCCATCATCAGATCAGCACCATGTCATCATAATATTGCATTGTCGCGCGATTTACACATGAATGCAAAATTTCAGCTCAATCGGTAACCGGGAAGTGGGTAAAATATAATTTGCAAAATTTGATGACAAACATCGGGACAGGTGAAACTAAATAAAAGCTTGTAATAAATAGGACTGGTTTGGAGCGCGTTTTCAAAGATGATTATTGACTTTTGCTTTGAGTTTGACTCAAGTCTCAAGTTAGGTGCACGTTACTATGTAACGAATAAAGTCTTGTATGTAGTTTTTCTTCTTAGTGCCAATTTCACCAAACGCGACATCGTGTGACGTTTAATCGAGGAATAAATTGGGCGTTCTGACAGGTTTTGTATTGAAATTCTGCCAAAATATCAAAACGTTCTGATAAAGCTTATATTTTTACGGTGGTGAATTCGGCCCTAAAAGTTAAAGGCTCAAAGTACACACTAATTATGGATATTATATTAAAACACAGGAATATAAATAGAATATGCAAATGCGTCGTAAAGCCCATTTCGCTGATTGACGATTATGGTCCGAGTGGCAAGTTATCACCCATACACCTTATTACCCATACACCCATACACCCATACACCCATACACCCATATGACCCATAGCTACACCCATGCGACCGCTCAACGAAAGAGCGCGTCTCATTTGCAAGTCAAGTTTGGGATTTCAAATTGAAAAGTGTACTTCGTAGCGGTGTTGTGTCATTTTTGCTACAACATAATTTTATCTAATCGTAAAATCTGAAGGTTTCAAGTTACAAACATCTTGATAACTTGAGCTTCGAGCGTAGATAGTTGTTTCCACAGCAATTTTTTTGCGAAGAATATACCTAATCATGGAATGCGGAAGTAGTATGTATTTGTTTATACGCTTGTTTGGGAACTTCACCTCATTGTGGAAGTATTATATTGTATTCTATTCGAAAGCTGCATGGGTTAAATCGGCATGGCATCCGGCTGCCCACAAGATAGTATAAAAAACTTATTAAGTACAATGTAATAGCTGTATAATAATATTATAAAATGATTATTTTGAAAAGAGCAACTGCTGAGTTTCTTGCCAGCTCTTCTCAGCAGAATCCGCTTTCCGAACCGGTGGTAAAGTCATGACGTGTCATAAGAGCCACAGGTTGGCCTACGTGAAATATTAAGTACTTATACTCTTAAAACTTAAAATATAGTTACATCATTAGAATTATCAAAAAAATTATTGTGCTCTGTCATTGCATTGTGAATTGTGATAGTTTCCTATTTCTGCATCGTGGTGTACTCGCGGTGTCGCGGTGTCGCTGCTCTGTTATGGAAACCGCCTCGAATTACGCAAAATCAAAAATGTGCAGCTGGCAGACTGCGCATATCATTGCCTTTCAAATCACATAACATAAGTAGCTGTGTGTAATATGTACCTATATTATCTATCTATGTAGGTAGCTGCGGCAAATCTGGGGACATGAGTAAAGAAACGAACAGATGCAAAACTTTGAGTAACGTGCAAAATGTACCTATTTTAATTTTTGGCAGGGTTGTCACAAAAATATAAGATACCTATACAATATAAGTACCTACGTAATTATATGAAGCGAAATATATATTACCTGTACCTAATATTAATCGATAAAATTATTTTTGAAGTGGAAACTTCTGTAGGCGCGTTGAGCGCTTTTTTAGGTGAGCAAAAAATATGGATATCGCGTCATCGTCACCTTCACAATCGTCACCTGGAGATTTCAGCAAGCGTTCAACATTTTAGAAGTTCCCAAGCAACCTTGTACAGCGCAGCAGGCAAGCAGCCGCCTTCCTTACCGTTTAATGTATGATGTCGCAGGTTCGAATCTCGTTGTGCTTTTCTTATTTGTTTTTAATTATTAGCAAATCTAGTTTTCACTTATATCGGCAGTCCCTATGACTGCCATTTTTATTTTTATTTTTTAAGTAACACTTATTTTATTAATTTTTTTAACTAACATTTTATTAAATAATTAAAAAAAAATAAGTGTGTAAGCGAGGCGAGCGCGGCACGTGGCGCGCTAACGAGGGGAGAGGGCCGCTAACGGCGGCAAACACAGGTTCATCGCCTCTGCCGCTGCGCTGCGCCGGCAACCATCAAAGCTGGCGACACACACAACACCAGCCCGGCGTCAGGGCTGCACGGCAGTGCTCACAACAATGCTTAAAACGTGAAGCTTCTGAACCGAATTTTGGGATGATGATTGGGTGGGCACCGCGAAACAGAGTGCTTCACTTTAATCGGGTTTCCCGCTGGAATCGTTTGGTTCTCCCAGACAGCCTATGTCACACTCCAGAACTCCAAAAGGGCGATCATTGCTTACTTGCGGAAACAATTCCCAGGATGAATAAAGTTGAAGAAGAAGTTACTCTCCCAGTCCTCAACTGTACCTTTGCAAAGAATCAAGCCATCACGTTTTCGCATTTATATCTATTATTAGTAGAGAACTAGATTAAGGTTCATATCAAATTTGTTTTGGAAAGAGCAATTGCTGTATTTCTAGCCGGCTCCTCTCAGTAGAATGCTCCCTAGTAGGTGGGTGTAGAATCTTGACTTATGATAAGATCTAAAAATTGACTCACATTGAAATAAATAATTTTGAATTTGACTTAGAATGTGTCTTATTGCTAATGTTATACCCGTTCCGAGTATTCGTACTCGAGTCCTGAAAAATGCGACTCGAACGCCTCTGATGCGGGTCGTCTCGGAAATATGAACGATTAGTAGAGCACGCATCCCGCGTGGCAGCCCTGCCTTGTTTACTGCCGAGTGGCGCGCGGCGCCTCGTGAATTGGACGCCTCGCGTCACGCGCCTCGCTTCTGTTCCTCTCATCACTCCACAGTCCACACTCACAGCGCCAGCGGCATGCCGTATTTATATTATGTAATCTATACTTATAATAAAACTGTAACGGGGTCGATTTCTGTATATTTTGAAAACCCGGGGGATGCTTTATTATGGTACTGAGCCTTTGTTTAATACTCAAAGTAGGTACTGAGCTCAAACAGATTTTAATTTAATTTTTGTCTGTTTGTCTGTGCGTCCGCGCATCACGCGAAAACTTCTGAACGGATTTAAATGGACTTTGGTGTAGTGGTAGCTGATACTCCGGTCAACATTAGGATAGTTTATAATTTGTTATCCTGATAAACAAAAAGGATCCTCCGGCATAGGGGATGAGAGTTGTTATCGATTTTACTTCATAACCTCCAGCACCCCGATTCAGAACCTTACGATAACATAATTATCGATCGATTCGGTTTGTTTTCGTACGATAAGATGAATTTTCAATTCAGAGTACTCGTATCGACAGAGAAGTTGTCGAAATCGAAACCGAATCGAACCGACGACGTAGATATCGTTCGATATCTTCTATCAAACGCTATTCACAACAACCTTATCGAATAAGATTTTCCGAACGTCCGATAATTTTAGTTGGTTAGTTATCGAAAGCTACAGGGCATCCGGTATCCTTTTGTTTACGTACTGTGTTTACTGGTTTTTCGTATAAAATGATTATGATGAATGATTTTGGTATGTAAATGTGTACATACCATATTGTACGTATTTTAACATTAAAATAACATATTATGTACACCACAACAAAATTAAATAAGAACCCAGAGGGATGAAACATGAACTTAGCGCCATCTATCGACGAGGCTGAAAATTGGCCGTCAATAATTTAACAAGTTATCATTTTAAATAATTACTTCAATGACCTTCGAAAATGATTAAAATCTATTTATTTAGTGCTAACATGAATTTAATAACAAGTGAAATTTTGGTAAAACAACAAACTTCGTAAATCCACAATTAATTTTATCTAGCTTGTCGATACCGATAACGAAGCCGATTCCGTAGTCGACATCGAATCGAATTCTCTAACCGAACGTTCTGAATCGCACGACAAAAAATTTTCGATACGAGATCGATATCTAATCGTATCGAAACGGGAAGTTATCGAAATGTTCTGAATCGGGGTGCAGGTCTCAGATAACTGTAGTCTGTACCATTGCGTCTGTTCATGTAGCTTACCCGTGCAAAGCCGGGCCGGTTCAACTAGTGTCTTAAATAAGGCTAGCCTCTACTTACACTAGCCCAGTAGGTAATAGAAGATTTAAGGTATTATTCAAACTAAAAAATTAGTGTCTCAGCTCTTCGATGTTAAAACCTGTTAGAAAGAGTCTTCGAGTGTATCTACCAGGCAGGCATGAGGTAGTAGACACCTTAGCCGAATAAAATACGTTTGGGTATTATGGTACATCATCATCAGAAACCCATCAACGGCTCACTACTGAGCGCAGGTCTCCCAGAGAAGGGTTATAGGCCATAGTCCACCACGCTGGCCCAATGCGAATTGGTAGACTTCAGACACCTTCAAGAACATTATGAAGAACTATCAGGTGTGCAGGTTTCCTCACGATGTTTTCCTTCAACGTTGAAGCAAGTGATATTTAATTGCTTAAACGCACTTGACTCCGAAAAGTCAGAGGTGCGTACCCGGGATCGAACCTGCGACCCCCCGAATAGGAGACCACAGTCCTAACCACTAGGTTATCACTACTTATGCATTATGGTACATATTACATGGAATAAACCCATTTCAATATTACCTAAAATAGTAGATAAAGTTTGCAATAAGAATCGGGTAGGTATGCTAGTGTCGGTACACAGATACAAAGGCTACGCGGTTATCATAATTAATATTATTTACTGTATAGCAATGACTTTGTGGTCGCGACTAGGAATAGGTACTACCTTCTAGCAAATGAACCTCGTCACGGCAGTCGTCCCTAAACACTATCTTATTGGTCATGTCGCTAATCACGTCTTAAATTTTGTTGTATGAATTCGACTTTAAGGGCTGATTTCACCAACGTAAAATACATTAACAAATAAATTTAACTCTTATCCGAGCGTTTTGACAGTATTTTCAATACAAAAAAAATTGGTTGCCTGTAAAGTCGGTATACGGGCGAAAGTTTTACGTGACAACCGAAATAGAAGCGCAAGACATGAACCGGTGTGTATGCCTATCTCTCTCACTCTCTCTCTCTCGCTCTGTCTCTCTCGCTCTTAGGCGGGCTAACTGTGCTCGAGTGGAAGGGACGCGTGCCTTTCACTTTTTATGTCTGTCTCTCTCGCTCTTAGGCGGGCTAACCATGCCTCTCACTCGCTCTCATTGTGAGCGCATAACGTGAGCGGAGCGTAACGCAGTTTCTTGAAGTGTCACCCGGCAAACCAATTTATAAGACGTTGTCACGTCAAAAACTGTAAGAACAATCTCCAACTCGGAACCAGGAGATGATCGTCATCATCTCTTCATTAGTAACTATGATTAACCGATAGTGTGATCATCATCAGCAATCCATTAACGTCTCACTATTGCGTGTCTGCACGTCTCTTTTCGCGTGCATGTTTGGCGATCGACTATGGCCAAATGCGAATTGATAGACTTCACACACCTTTAAGGAAAATATATTGTAGTTGTAGAACTCTCAGGCGTGCAGGTTTCTTTACGATGTTTTCCTTTTGAAGCACACAACTCCGAAAAGTCGGAGGTGCGTGCCCGGGGTCGAACCTGCGGCTACCCCAAATAGGAGACCGCAGACTTAATCTCTAATAAAAGAGCAACCGCCGAGTTTCTTGCTGGTTCTTCTCAGCAGGAAGGGCATTCCGAACCAGTGGTAGACTCATCGACGATTCAAAAGCACTTGTAAAAAAGTTTATTTGAATAAAAAGTATTTCTATTCTATTCTATTCTTTTCTAATAAACTTAACGCTTATTTGCAATATTCAGCTCAGTGCGCGGTTAAGCTTAAAGTAATATTGGAAACTAATGCTGACCACACCAGTGCAAGGAAATAATATTCATACAGTAGGTACATCGGGAAGGAAATAACAAACGTTTCTATTTCCAAAAAAGTGAGCTATCGTGAAGGCGCGGTGCCGGTGCGTCGTCCCTCGGGGTGCGGGCCGCAGGGGGGAGTGGGTGTGAGGGAGGGGGTGGGTGCGGCGAATAATTGTGACAATAAACACCCGTAATGGAGTGCGGCGCGCCCGCGACCTACAGCCCGCAGTTAATTAGCCGAGTGACCGCCGCCGCCCTGACGCGCCGCCCGCCCTGACGCGCCGCCCGCCCTGACGCACCGCCGCGCCGCCCTGACGCGTATCCCGCCCTGACGCGCCGCCCGCCCTGACGCGTCACCCTCCCTGACGCACCGCCCGCCCTGACGCGTCACCCGCCCTGACGCTCTGGACATGCACGTATCGCCAACTCTGTCAACTAATTGGATCCTAGAGTTCACTGCACCTTGCTGGGATGAAAGATTGCTGTGGTGATGGTGGTAAGAGCGCAACTAAGAACTTGGTTAAGTTTGTCATTAGAATAAGTAGAACTAAATCTAATTGATATAATATGAATGAATAAATCAGTTCAATTCACCACAAAACAAAAATGATTATAATTTAAATATCATTACAATATTTATAGAAATAATTTTTATTCAAAATTTTTTACAAGTGCTTTTGAATCGTCGATGAGTCTACCACTGGTCGGAATGCCCTTCCTGCCGAGAAAAACCAGCAAGAAACTCGGCGGTTGCTCTTTTCAAAACAAGTTTACAATACAATAGATCCTATGCTATGTATGCAGTGTTTCCACAATGAGGGGAAGTTGCACAAAAGCATACCTAATTATAATTCAATACATGTTAAGACGGGCACACAGAAAGGAGCCCCATTTCCGCCGGTGGGACCCGTTCACGAGCACGACGCATGACCCAGCCGTCGCGTTGCTTCGCTCAACCATATTTGACAACCCGCATAATAGAATAGACTAGTTTTTGCCCCCGCGACTCCCCATTCTTTGAAAATCCCGCAGAGTACCTACCTCCCTACTTTATACTAAACTAGACTAAACTAGACTAGAGAAAACTACTTTCTCGCTCTCTTAGACCTACTAAGAGAGCGAGACAGACGACAATAGCTTTTATCCGCGACCTCACCCGTGAAGTTTGTTGCTCTAGGTCTTCTGTACACAGCATGGCAAACAACAAACACGATTTCACATTTATAAATTAGCAGACATTAGTAAGGATTATCCTTTATTATTAATTATTATGTCTCCTCGAAAGTAGGGTAAGTATAAAATTTAATTCGATTGATCGTATTCGTAATTGCCATTAGCGTCAAAGTAAAATGGACCATAATACAATTGAATTAGAGCTCAATTTCGTGTATGCATTCATACCCGTTTACGTGTTCGATATACTCTAAATTAAAATCGGTTGTACTGAATTTTTGACTTTAAATTAATGCAATTAACTCAATTAAGGTTCATTTTACTTTGACGCTTAATATCATCGAATACGAATCGAAACTTAATCGAATTAAATCCTATTGAGCAGGTAGAATCGTAGCGAACAGCGCTCCCTGCAACAAATAAAAATCGACCAAGTGCGAGTCGGGTCTCGCTCTTTTAGGGTTCCGTACATAACATGACCAAATCACTTTTTTTAAAACTGGATACATATTTAGATATCAGTTCTTAGATAGTACTGAATTAGCATATGGGGGAAAAATGCTCGTTTGTTTTGGTCACATTTGAAGGCCCCCCCATTTCTTCATTTTTGAAGCTAAATAATCGACCGAGCGAAGCGAAGGTCTTTGAGTTAACTAGGGCGATTTGCACTTGTCCGTCCGTCCGTCCGTCCGTCCGTCCGTCTGTCAGAGCCTTATAACTTTTGAATTACTGAACGTAATTACTTCAAATTTAGATATAATATGTAAACCGATGGCCTCCAGCCGAAAATGGCTTAAAAAGTTATAAAAATCTTTATTTCAGGGGGGCTCTCATAGAAGCGAATGCGAAGTAAAAAAAAAAATATCGCGTTACATAAAATTGTTACGTATCATTTTAAAGATAATTTTGAACTGAGTACAAAAATAATTTTTTTTTAATTTTTCCCTTAAAATTGACGAAATGGGGGGCTTTAAAAGTGGCGATTTTATACGCTCGCTTGAAGACGCTCTCTAGAAAAATCCGCTATGGATTTTCAAACTGATTTTATGTTTTTAGGTCACTTATATCCTGTACTTGAACAACAAATACTAAAATTATATGAATATTATAAAGAAACGAGATTATTTAATTTTTAATGGGCGTCAGTAATTCATATAGCATCAACATAGCTTCACAATAATGCTAATAGATGGCGCAGTCAGTAACTATTCCCATGGAACTACGAGTTAAATTCAATGTTTGATAAATAATTCAATGTTTTCACTAACGTTCCCTAACCTTTACGGGCTACCTATAAGTTAGGTGATTGATGTTTTCTGTCAACTTATTTATCACGATCCTGTACGGGACACCTAAAAGGATATTGGGATGGATGTTAGGACTTAGGATTGTATTTAGGAGCTACCTACGTTAAGAGACTCCTACTTAGGGGATGATTTAGGTATGTTTGGTGAAAACGGGCATAATAATAATGTCAGTTTTGGTTATCATGTATCGATTGAATGAATAATCATGGGATACCGTTACCGCGAGGTCTCAGTTCGGGGCGAACCACTAGTAATAATAAATATATTTAAACTCCACTTAATGAGCTCTAGACAATGACACCCCTTGTAATGGGTCACAGCCGGAGACAAGGTAAACACGATGTTATTACAGACTTAGCATTTATTATATGAAGAAAAAATATATAGAGGAGAGATTCACAAAGTACTTATAGCTATTAAACCTATTTGGTAATGCACTTGTTAAGACTCGTGGAACACTCTGAAGTACACTTTGATATGGGCTCAATATATATGAAAGAAATATAATTAATAATCAATTATTACGAAATTAAGAGGTATTTGGTTACTATCTAAACTTGATAACATGGAATGTTGGAATGTGACCGCTAATATAACATTAATATGATATTAATGACGATTCAATAAGGAAACAATTTGGAAAGTTTCGTAAGACTACGTAGTTATGATACAAATAATGGTTAGGTACATTACACCTTCCCCCTAAGAAAAAGAAATGATTGAAAATCATTTCGACTTAAATTAATTCATAATAAAACTTATATAATGAAATATAACATTTTGAGTTTTAGATTAATAACAATGATTAAGTTTTTAACTTAGACAATCTAGCACTCCTTCGTAGTGGTGTTTCACTATTACAATTAATAACTATAGGAGTTTTTTCCATTAAATTCTGCATTTCGAGATCTTCTATGGGTGCTGTAGGAGCATTAGAGTACATTGGGGAATTTGGAGAATTCCTTTCTCTATTTCTATTTCTAACATTGAATGTAATACAGTTAGTTATACTACTACAACAATCATTATTGATATGCCGATGTACTTCAGGTCCATATTTGTATAATAACCATAAATATTTGAAGAATCTATAATCAGCATATACAGTTAAAATTTGAATAATTGTGAATACATGAGGAAGAAAACTATTCCCTGTCATTTGATTAAATATAGAGTTATCATTTTCATATTCTTCAGTTAGTTTTTCAATTTCATCTAATTTATGACTTGTTAATTTAATTGAATCATGATCTAATTTATAAGATTGTAATGGAATTAAATCTAGTTTTGTAAAATTTAACTTATTTATCTTTATACAATCATTAATATCAAAAGTGGGAAAAATCCTTATATCTACTGAATTTTCATTATGAGTACTAAAAGTAGTTAACACAGAATTAGTAGTGAAAATCTTACAATTCTTATTAGAACTTAAAATTCCTTTTTCTTCTAACATAATATCTTTAGGTTGCATTGTTTCGCATTTTACAGTAGCAATAATTGGCTTTGGTGCGACATATAACCATTGATTTAATTTATTCAGTTTGTAAAATAGCTCGTGAGAAAGTTTTGTGATTCTTATATTACAATTGTCTGGATTTTTTACATTATTTAACAAAATTTCACTTTCACAACTAGGTCTAGAGTGAGTTGAATACATTGGTACCTTATTATAACAAATTCTTAAATCATCTGACAATAATTTACATTCTGACAAATCCTTAAGAGTTACATAGTACATTCTATTTTCTGAAATTGACAAGTATTGACTATTTTCATCAGGTAATATAAAAGAATAAAAATCGTCGTTTCTGTGAATGGGTAAACTTATAAGTTTATATGCATCAAACTTTTCATTAAATATTAATGGAACTGAGATAACAAATATTAGTTTATTATTATACAGAAATAAATTTAGTTTCAGTACTGATTCTAGTTTATAAACTTCATTTCTAGTTAGATCGACTGGAAATTTGGTATTAGTAGGTAAGTAAGGAATAACTTTTTGAAGTTCATTTATTAAAACTGAGGGTGAAATTATACTTGGATGCAATGTTTCAGTTTTAGCAAACAAAATAGCATTAATAATAATAGAATATTCTTTATCTACTTCAGAAATTATTAGATTTAGCAATTCTAAATGGTCTTGCATGCTTTGTTGTTTTTGTAAAGAAGTTATAGTATCGACAGTTGTTTTAGTAAAATTCTCTAGTTTTAAATTATATGATTTGCATCAGTATGCTAATTTTAATCTATTATTATGAACTAACTTTTTCTTATTTTTTATAATAATAGTGGAGTTACAACTAGAATTGATTTCAACTATTTCATAAGGACCTTCGTAATTACTTCTAAGCTTTTTGCATTTGCCTTTAGAAGTGTTTTCATTTAACAAAAATACTTTATCTCCTACTTTAAACGATATAGGATTATTTTTCTGATCATAATACTTTTTATTAACTTCTTTTGATTTCTGTATGTGGTTTCTTGCTATTTCGTTACTTTTTTGTAATCTCATTTTTAATTCACTAAGATAATCATCATAAGTGTATTTGAATTCAGGTGTAGAAGTGAGACTAGATGGGATGTTTGGTTTTACACCAAAAACTAATTCAAATGGCATGAATTTTGTTGAAGTATGGACGGATGTATTATAGGAAAACATCGCAAAATCGATCCATTTGTCCCAGTCTGTCTGTTTTTCATTAACATAATGTTTTAAATAATCAGCTAACGTGTGATGAGTTCTTTCAAGAGCACCGTTAGTTTGTGGGTGATAGGCTGTGCAATTAATTTGTTTTATCTTAAATAGTTTTGAAATATTTTTTAAAAGAGATGACGTGAAGTCAGCGCCTTGATCAGTAAGTATCGACTTAGGTATACCAAATTTACATATAAATTGTGTGACAAAAATATTTGCAATTGTTAAAGCTTCATGATTAGGAACAGCATAAGCTTGTGAAAATTTAGTAAGATCATCTTGGAGTGTTAATATGAATTTATTACCATCTTCTGACAGAGGTAAGGGTCCTACGATGTCTAAGGCAATACGCTCAAAAGGCGTTGAAGATGTGGTGGTAAGTTCCATGGGAAGTTTATGTTTCTTTCGTATTAACTTATTTTTTTGACATGATTCACAGGTTTTAATATAATTTTTAATATCAAGTTTCATATTTTTCCATTTATATTTATCTTTGATTCTTTTATATGTTTTATGGAAACCAGAATGTCCAGCTGTTGGATTTACATGGCATTCTTCTAAAATTTGTTTAATTTGATCTTTATTTGGTATAATTTTTTCATTGTGGAAAATGATAATTTTAATTTTTGTATCTTTGAAAATATATCTTAACATAGTTCGCAATTTAGACCAACTTAGTTTATCATATTTATCTCCTAATTTGGGAATTTTTAAAGTACATTCTCCCCCATTAGTTTTAAGTAAGTGCTCCCGCACTTTCGTTATTGTGTCAAAGAAATCTTGATAGTCTGCCCTATTCCAATAATATTGTTTAGTACAAAGGTAATAAATGAAATGATCATTATGTTTTTTAATGACAATATTACCAACATCGACGTCTTGTGGTTTGATATCGTTAAAATGATTTAATTTATTTTTAATGTCTCTATGGAAATCTTCAGTACATTCCAGATCGCATGAGATTGGAATACAGACGTTACTGTCTAATTTATCACATATATTTCCATTAACTTCTTCGATATTATCATTTAAAATCAATTTGTGTTGAAAATCGTTTAAAAATTGTTGATATTGAGAACGATTTACCGTTTGAATTCGACTTAACGCGTCGGCATTATGATTTAATCTACCTTCTTTATAAATTATTTCGTAGTCATAGTCTTCTAATAAAAGTCTCCATCGGACTAAGCGAGAACTTGGATCCTTTGCATTAAATAACCAAGTTAAAGGTTTGTGATCTGTGTAAATTTTTAACTTCCTTCCGTAAAGGTAAGGACGAAAGTGTTTTATACTCCATACAATAGCTAATAACTCTCTTTCTGTTGTTGAGTAATTAGATTCAGCATGATTTAAAGTTCTACTTGCATAAGCAATAGGAAGATCATTAGGTGGTGAACCTTGAGAAAGTACAGAACCTATCGCATAGGCACTGGCATCTGTGGTAAGTATAAATTCCTTTTCAAAATTAGGATATTGTAAAATTGGTTCACAACTTAAAGCGTTTTTTAATTTTTCGAATGAATCTTGTTGGCTACTTGTCCAAATAAAATCAGTATCTTTCTTTAATAACATGGTTAAAGGACGTGATAATTTAGAAAAATCTTTTATAAATCTTCTATAATATCCAGCGAAGCCAAGAAATGCTTTAATGTCTTTCTGACATTTAGGAATTGGATAGTTAATTATAGCTTCAATTTTCTTTGGATCAGGCTTAATTCCTTCATTAGTAATGAGATGGCCCAAGTACATAACTTGTTTATGCATAAATTCACATTTATCAGGTTGAATTTTTAAATTAAATTCATCCAAGCGTTGAAAAACTTCGATTAGACGTTTATTATGTTCTTGAAGAGAGTCTGCGTGAATTACGATATCATCCAAATAGACAAAACATCTATAATTTTGGATTCCAGCAAGTACAGTATTCATTAACCTTTGAAACGTAGCTGGTGCATTCTTTAAACCGAATGGCATTCTATTGTATTGGTAATGTCCTGAAGGGACAGAGAAGGCTGTTTTTTCAGCGTCTTCAGGCGACATTTTAATTTGGTGAAAACCTGAAGTTAAATCAAGGGTTGTGAAATATTTAGAATGACCTAATTGATCTAAAATGTCTGTTATATTAGGCAAGGGATAACTATCTCCTATTGTAGCTTCATTTAATTTTCTGTAATCGATTACTAAACGCCATTTTCTTTCACCAGAAGCATCAAGTTTTTTCGGAACGACCCATACAGGTGAATTCCAAGGAGATGTAGATGGTTCAATAATACCTTGTTCTAACATTTTTTTAATTTGTTTATCAACTTCTTCTTTATGAATTTGAGGATATCTATAGGTTTTAACATTAATCGGTGGGGTATTTGATTTAGTTGGAATAGTATGTTTGAGAACATCAGTACTAGATAATTTATCACCTTCTAAATAAAATATATGATGGTAATCCATACAAATTTTTTCTAAAGACTCTTTTTCTTCTTTATTAAGGTGACTGGTACGAAGATTGGATTTAATCTTTTCTAATCTTTCTGGAAATTGTAATTCAGCTTTCTGATAAAAATTTCTGACTTGACCAATATTATCGATATTAGAATTTTCATTATTTTCTAAACATTTTTTGAAATCTTCCGAAATATATTCAATTTCTATTTTCAAATTATTAATTTCAATAACTTTATCATTTGTATTTAAAATAGAAGTAATAACTTTTCCATTTGTAACTTTTACAAGACTATCCGCGATAAAAATACCATTTTCAATTTCCTTTTTATTTATTATTCCTAGCTCGGAATCAAAATTTAAAATATCAAATTCAACAACTTGTTCACAACGCGGTTTTAAAATAGTTTTATTTTTTATAATACTTGGAATATTTTGTCTTGAAAGTTTATTTAAATTCGTTTGAAGACCAGTTTCAGAGATCTGATCTGTTTTATTAGAATCCTCGAAGGGAATATAATCAAATAATTGTTTTAGACAAATATAAGAATCCTCAATGGGAATATTAGAATCCTCGATGGGAATATTAGAATCCTCGATGGGAATATTAGAATCCTCGATGGGACTTCTAAGCTTTTTGCATTTGCCTTTAGAAGTGTTTTCATTTAACAAAAATACTTTATCTCCTACTTTAAACGATATAGGATTATTTTTCTGATCATAATACTTTTTATTAACTTCTTTTGATTTCTGTATGTGGTTTCTTGCTATTTCGTTACTTTTTTGTAATCTCATTTTTAATTCACTAAGATAATCATCATAAGTGTATTTGAATTCAGGTGTAGAAGTGAGACTAGATGGGATGTTTGGTTTTACACCAAAAACTAATTCAAATGGCATGAATTTTGTTGAAGTATGGACGGATGTATTATAGGAAAACATCGCAAAATCGATCCATTTGTCCCAGTCTGTCTGTTTTTCATTAACATAATGTTTTAAATAATCAGCTAACGTGTGATGAGTTCTTTCAAGAGCACCGTTAGTTTGTGGGTGATAGGCTGTGCAATTAATTTGTTTTAACTTAAATAGTTTTGAAATATTTTTTAAAAGAGATGACGTGAAGTCAGCGCCTTGATCAGTAAGTATCGACTTAGGTATACCAAATTTACATATAAATTGTGTGACAAAAATATTTGCAATTGTTAAAGCTTCATGATTAGGAACAGCATAAGCTTGTGAAAATTTAGTAAGATCATCTTGGAGTGTTAATATGAATTTATTACCATCTTCTGACAGAGGTAAGGGTCCTACGATGTCTAAGGCAATACGCTCAAAAGGCGTTGAAGATGTGGTGGTAAGTTCCATGGGAAGTTTATGTTTCTTTCGTATTAACTTATTTTTTTGACATGATTCACAGGTTTTAATATAATTTTTAATATCAAGTTTCATATTTTTCCATTTATAATCCTCGAATATTAGAATCCTCGATGGGAATATTAGAATAATCGATTTCGACTATTTTCTTGTCAGTACAAGAATCAAAGGGAATATCTACCCTATTAGAATCATTTAATTCATCAGCACGGGACCATGGTGCTTTATTGTTTTCAGGAGGGGCAGTAAGCGTTTCAATTACCATGATTTCAATTTCATTTTCATCTATCTTCAAAATATTTCTTTCAAAATCGAGAGAAGCGTTCAAATTTTTTAAAATATCGTTCCCTAAAATTCCATCAAAATCAATTGGAAAATCTTTCGAAATAACGTGGAAAAGAGTTTCGTATTTAAAGTTATTAAGACAAAAATCAAGGTATGTATAGGCGAGTGTCTTATTTAAATTTTTTGATTCGACTTTATCTATGCCTTTTAAATAAATTGGGTAATCTGTATAGCAAATTGTTTCATAATTTAATTTATCAACTTTAATTAGGGAAATAGTAGCACCAGTGTCTAAAAGTAGTCGAACTGGTTCGCTAGTTTGGTTAAATTGAATAATTACATATGACGTAATTGCATTGCAATTTACTGCATGGATCCGGCTTGGATCTATCGGGTTTCCCTCTGCACAGCCGGCTGCGGAGGACCCTGCCTGTTTAAAGACGAAGGTCCAGCCTGCTGTGAGGAATTCCCTCTAAACTGACTGTTATTTTGATGTGAATTATTCGTATGTCTATTGTGATAATTTTTATGGTGATTATTTCGATTATTATAATGGTTGGTGTTGTTATTATTATTAGGATTGCGATTTTTTAATTTAAAACATTTATCGATGGTGTGGTTCGTTTTTTTACAATATTTACAAAATTGGTGAGATACTGTTTGAAATATTTTATTTTGACTATAATTTGGTTTTTGGTTATTATGGAAACGTTGCATTTCAAATTTACTTTTTAATTGTTGCTCCTCATTGAGTGCGACAGCAACTGCGCTTTCTAAGGTGTCAGGCCTTTGCGACTTGACTAAAATTGTTAAGTCTCTGTTTAACCCATTCAGGAAAACGCTCAGAGCTTCATTTTTTATTAAGTTAACACATGCTTCTCTACTAATTTTATCTAAACTATTATCTAATGAATTAATGACTTTAATGTAACAACTTTCGACTCTGTTTGCGAAGCTCATAACAGATTCCTTATAATCTTGTTTACACGCATTTAATTCTAGCTGCCATTGCCCTATGGTCCTTTTTTCCGAGTACGCGTCCAGAAGATGCGTTTTCAGGGCGTCCCAAGATGGGAACTCTCGGTTTCTTACGACGGCACGCGCATTATCCGTGATCTTGGTTTCAATTAATTTGAATAATATTTCTTTATATATTGGATCGACGAGAGTCATCGCTTTATCACAATTGTCCAAGAACTCGTACAGTTTGCTTTTATTCCCGTCAAATTTAATAAGCATACGCTCCGCCATTTCTAGGCTAATTGTAGGAGCCATTTTTTCTTCAAATAAGGAAGCCAAGTTGTACATATAAAAGAATGCTTACTTGCGGCTGCTTTGACCTTATGGTGAGCACGATGTGGGGCTGCTGGTGTACTCCTCGTAGACCTCCGAAGCAGGTAGGCAGTAACTCGTACAGCGTTTCCTCACCGTGGTTCTGGATTCGTTAAGCTTTTATGCTTCTAGAACGATTCTACCGTAACTGCGCCAAAAATGTAATGGGTCACAGCCGGAGACAAGGTAAACACGATGTTATTACAGACTTAGCATTTATTATATGAAGAAAAAATATATAGAGGAGAGATTCACAAAGTACTTATAGCTATTAAACCTATTTGGTAATGCACTTGTTAAGACTCGTGGAACACTCTGAAGTACACTTTGATATGGGCTCAATATATATGAAAGAAATATAATTAATAATCAATTATTACGAAATTAAGAGGTATTTGGTTACTATCTAAACTTGATAACATGGAATGTTGGAATGTGACCGCTAATATAACATTAATATGATATTAATGACGATTCAATAAGGAAACAATTTGGAAAGTTTCGTAAGACTACGTAGTTATGATACAAATAATGGTTAGGTACATTACACCCTCATGCCAGGGTAAAAAAATAAAATTTTATTTCGACTCCTTTTTTTCATGTATGGAGCCCCATTTATTTTTTAATTTTATTTTATTTTTATTCTTCTTCTTCCAGTACTATCTTCTACCGAAGGTTGGCAATCATTAAGGCTAATTGGATCTTGTTTACCACTGCCCTAAACAATGACTTTGAGCTCATGTTAAACCACTGGCGAAGGTTCTTAAGCCAGGATGTTCGTCTTCGTCTTTATTTTTATTATTTGTTGTTATAGCGGCAATAGAACTACATACTCCGTGAAAATTTCAACTACTGGTACTGTTTACGAGATACATCCCGCTGACAGACGGACGGACTTGGCTTAATACTCAAAGGGACGGACAGACGGACAGCGGAGGCTTATTACTAAGTCCCGTTGGCACCCTTCGGGTACGGACCCCTAAAATTGGTCCATTAATTAATTTGGGATTGTTTTACTTCGACACATCACACATCCACCCGAGCACATTGATACCTGTTCGCGCTTATTGCTTCACATAATAAATAATGAACATAAAATAACGGATATTTAAATGCGCTCCAAATTCCAAGGCCGTGGAAACCGACTCAAGCGTCGTCGGCCGTCGAGCGAGCGTCAGCTGAGGGCTCTGCAGTTGGAAACTTGCCGAGCAAGCGCCGAAGTGGAGCAACGAGGAGATTGACATCGTTATCGTTGGAACTTCCCCTCATTGTGGAAATATTATATTTTATTCTAACATAGTTGCATAGGTTAAATCGGCTTGGCATCCAGCTGCCCACAAGATAGTAAGTATAAAAAACTTATTACAATGTAATAGCTTCATAATAATATTGTAAAATGATTATTTTGAAAAGAGCGCGCTGAGTTTCTTGCCGGCTCTTCTCAGCAGAATCCGCATTCCGAACCGGTGGTAGAATCATGACTTTTCATAAGAGCCACAGGTTGGCCTGCGTGAAATAAATAATTTTGAATTTGAATTAGAATACAACGGAGCATTTAAATACCTTGTAGAGCTGTAGATGTGTAAACAAAACCTCAACAATATACATAACCAGCTGATGTCGGCGTGAATTAATCCTTTACATAAATCCTGTGGGAACTCTGTTTTTTCGTGCTAAAACGTTTGCTGTCATCCAGAATCATGTCATCAAGAATGAAAGCTGCGGGTAGGTCCTCGCCCACCTCGTTAAATTTTGTCGGAATCAGGCGAGAGGTTTGGGCGTGAGTAGGTAACAGACCGACAGACCAAGAGGCAGTTACTTTCTGAATATAGGGGTGTCTTAATCACGAAACTATGTCTAGGGCTCTAGGCACAGACTGCATTAAAAGAATACATACCTATAAGTACTTATATGTGTTATGACTGCAATAACAGGTTGCACTCTGTATATCCACGCAGCAGGAAGCAATTTTGTACAAGAAAGCCGGGTCAAGGCTTTGGTGCCGTCATCATTGTCATCAGCAACTCATCAACGGCTCACTACTGAGCGCAAGTCTCCTCTGAGAAGGGTTATAGGCCATAGTCCACCACGCTGGCCCAGTGCGAATTGGCGGACTTCACACACCTTTGAGAACATTGTGTAGACTTCCTCACGATGTTTTCTTTCACCGGTGTTAAGCGTGTGATATTTAACTGCTTAAACGCACATAAATACGAAAAGTTATAGGTGCGTGCCCGGGATCGAACCTGCGACCTCCCGAATAGGAAACCATATAACCTAACCTATCACTCCTCTTAACATTGGTTCACTAAGTAGGTTGAAATGAATACCAAAGTAATTTAGATTAAAGTTCTCTTAAGTGAAAAGTTTTTAGTAGGCCTGGTGTGTGCCTGAGAGTTCTCCTATTTAAGGTGGAAGACACGGGTCTGCCCGCGAAATTCAAATTTAATTTGGTTTTTCGCAATTTGTAAACTAATACGACAATGTAGGCTTATGGCCTTCTAATTGCGCCAGTGGAATTATCATCTTCACAGGTTTACATAAAAACCTTTACTTGAAAATGTCCAGTTTAAGAAATTAATCAAAATGTCGACTAATTTTTGAGTAACTCACGTCCAACTCAGTATTTTGATTAATTTCTTAAACTGGTCACTTTAAAGTAAAGGTTTTTATGTAAACCTGTAAAGATGATAATTCCACTGGCGCAATCAGAAGGCCATAAGCCTACTTTGTCGTATTAGTTTACAAATTGCGAAAAACCAAATTAAATTTGAATTTCGCGCGCAGACCCGTGTCTTCCACCTTAAGTAGGTGTGAGAAATCTGCCAATGCCCAATCCGAACATATAGCCCCCTCATAATGGCAGGAGGCCCATACCTGTAGGGGGCTGTGGGCAGGCGAGGCTCGAGATGATAATTCTGTGTTTGTAAAGATAAGTAGGTATACGTTCTGCATTTTGCAGATATACCTAACTAGCTTTTGCCCGCGGCTTCGCTCACGTTAAGTTCGATTTTTCAAAGCCATATTTTACCCCCATTAGAGGTTGAATTTTAAAAATGGTTTCTTAGCGGTTGGTTAGCTCACGTTAAGTTTTATATATTTAGATGAAAGCTAAAGTACCAAGTTAGATGGATATTACTTGGAAATTAACTCAAAATTCTGGACTTTTATACAAAGTTTCATCCCCTATTGGAAGTCTTTGGGGGTGGAATTTTCAAAATTTGCGAAACACGTATTTCTTATTTTTTTTATCGAAAGCCCAAAAATTAAAGTTTCATGGATATTACATGAAAAATAATTTGATAAATGACGGACTTTTATACAAACTTTCAACCCCCATTTAACCCTCTTGGGGTTGGAATTTTCAAAAATCCTTTCTTAGCGGACGTCTACGTCATAATAACTATCTGTGTGCAAAATTTCAGCCCGATGCGTCCAGTGATTAGAGCTGTGCGTTGATAGACCAGTCAGTCAGTCACCTTTGCCTTTTATATATTTAGAAGAAGATTAGTTAATTACTTACCAAGGTACCTACTTCATTAAAACAAGTGTAAATTGAAAATTGAAAACACTCCAACATGTGAATCTATATGGCCGAACTAAGTACGACATACTTACCTGACATCCAGTTACCAGTTTTCTGCTCCATCATCAGACCCTCCTCCTCGATCCTCGATCATCATCTATCTGAGTGTTTTTCAATCTGTGGGTCTCGACCCCCCGGGGGTCGCAAAGCCTTACTCGGGGGGTCGAAACTAAAAAAAAGTGTTTGTAGGTCCTACAGTACAAAAAAAAACTACAACTTCAATGAGAAAGCCGTGTTTGTTTATTTTTAGCAATTTATCAAAACGTGGTTCTATTTTAGAGACATTAATGATCAATTAGTCATTCTTCTATCTAATACCTACTCATTGAGACCATTCTAATGAGCCCAAACACGCTATATCTGCTAAAACTTGCTGAGGGATTGAGTATCCCGCAGACTACTTGATGCTGCAACATCATTCAAAGTTGCCATGACTTGAAAATAATCCAAAGTACACCTTTCAAATCAATCGCACCAGTGAAAGTTTGTAAGAATCTTTAATCAAGTAGGTAATGAGCTGATGGTCTTCAAACGCCTGATCTTCATAAATTAAAGCTAAGATTCATCGATTACATATTGCTTTCAAACAGAAAATAAAGCATCAAAATCAGACCATTCGTTAGGGAGCTACGAGGGAACACAGATACACACATACATGTTTTGTCGGGGGTTAATTAAAACACAGAATGCTGTTAAAATTGAACTTAAGTTAGTCAAAGTATAAGTTACAGTACCTACTCATAAATGTTATACCCGAATAAGTATTGTCACTTAAGTAGTAGATACGACTCCTAAAATAGTCACGTTACAGAAGAGACGTCGTATCTTAGCCTAGGTTTATTTGTCTTTGTTTGTCAGATAACAATAAATGACTAGGACTGTGATCTGTGAGCATATTCGTCGATCGTGTTTTCGTTGGTTCCGTTTGCACATCGTTTCGATAAACATATAAAACTCGTTAACACTATTAGTATTTGGGGTAACGAGGCCCTCTGCTCTCGCCTCGGGCCTCGGCTGCTATCGGCTATCGGCTATCGCATGCCCAAACATCGTTACGAATGTTGACTGGACAAGTATGAATTCAAATCTTTATTTACAGAGGCATTATTGAAGGAAACAACCTATTGAGCAGTTTTAATAAACCAAAAGTGATAGCCTAGTGGTTAGGACTGTAGTCTCCTATTCGGGGGGTCGCAGGTTCGATACCAGGTACGCACCTCTGACTTTTCGGAGTCAAGTGCGTTTAAGCAATTAAATATCACTTGCTCCGCCGGTGAAGGAAAACATCGTGAGGAAACCTGCACATCTGAGAGTTCTTCATAATGTCCTCAAAGGTGTGTGAAGTCCACCAATTCGCATTGGGCCAGCGTGGTGGACTATGGCCTATAACCCTTCTCTGAGAGGAGACCTGCGCTCAGTAGTGAGCCGTTGATGGCTTGCTAATGATGAATGAACCAAATATGCGAATGTTATTCAAATTCACATTCAGATTCATGCATTACTATTTGATGTTATTTTATTATTTTGATAGTTACTAACAATCAACCGCAGGTTCGTTCAAATGGCTCGAGGGAAAATATTGAAAATAATATTTTTTGACAATTGTTTTAATATGGAAAATCTACATCACAGATAATCTATACTTATAAAAAGACTTGTCCTGACTGACTGACTGATCTATCAACGCACAGCCTAAACCACTGAAGCTAGAAACTTGAAATTTTGACAGTAGGTTCCTTCTATGACGTAGGGGAGCACTAAGAAAGGATTTTTTGAAATTCCACCCCCAAGGGGGTTAAATGGGGGGTTAAAGTTTGTATGAAAGTCCGTCATTATTAAAGTTATACCCATGAAACTCGGTATTTGGGCTTTAAATTAAAATTAAAGAGTTACGTGTTTCACAGTTTTTGAAAATTCTACCCCTTTGGGGGTTAAATAGGGGTTGAATGTTTGTATGATAGTCTTTCATTTTTCAAGTTATTTTTCAAGTTATGTTTATGAAACTTTGTATTTTGTTTTTTGATTAAAAATAAAGAAGTACGTATTTTACAGTTTTTGAAAATTCTACCCCCGAAGGGGTAAAATAGGGGTTGATAGTTTATATGAAAGTCCGCCATTTTTCAATTTATGTTTATGAAACTTAGTATTTTGGCTGATGATTAAAAATAAAGAAGTACGTATTTTAAATTTTTTGAAAATTCTACCCTTTAAGGGGTAAAATAGGGGTTGATAGTTTGTATGAAAGTCCGCCATTTTTCAAGTTATGTTTATGAAACTTGGTATTTTGGCTCTTGATGAAAAATAAAGAAGTACGTATTTTACATTTTTTGAAAATTCTACCCCAGAAGGGGTAAAATTGGGGTTGAATGTTTGTAGGATAGTCCTTCATTTTCCAAGTTATTTATCAAGTAATGTTTATGAAACTTGGTATTATTGCTCTTAATCTATACTTATAAAAAGACTTCTCCTGACTGACTGACTGATCTATCAACGCACAGCCTAAACCACTGAAGCTAGAAACTTGAAATTTTGACAGTAGGTTCCTTCTATGACGTAGGGGAGCACTAAGAAAGGATTTTTTGAAATTCCACCCCCAAGGGGGTTAAATGGGGGGTTAAAGTTTGTATGAAAGTCCGTCATTTTTAAAGTTATACCCATGAAACTCGGTATTTGGGCTTTAAATTAAAATTAAAGAGTTACGTGTTTCACAGTTTTTGAAAATTCTACCCCTTTGGGGGTTAAATAGGGGTTGAATGTTTGTATGATAGTCTTTCATTTTTCAAGTTATTTTTCAAGTTATGTTTATGAAACTTTGTATTTTGTTTTTTGATTAAAAATAAAGAAGTACGTATTTTACAGTTTTTGAAAATTCTACCCCCGAAGGGGTAAAATAGGGGTTGATAGTTTATATGAAAGTCCGCCATTTTTCAATTTATGTTTATGAAACTTAGTATTTTGGCTGATGATTAAAAATAAAGAAGTACGTATTTTACATTTTTTGAAAATTCTATCCTTTAAGGGGTAAAATAGGGGTTGATATTTTATATGAAAGTCCGCCATTTTTCAATTTATGTTTATGAAACTTAGTATTTTGGCTGATGATTAAAAATAAAGAAGTACGTATTTTACATTTTTTGAAAATTCTACCCTTTAAGGGGTAAAATAGGGGTTGATAGTTTGTATGAAAGTCCGCCATTTTTCAAGTTATGTTTATGAAACTTGGTATTTTGGCTCTTGATGAAAAATAAAGAAGTACGTATTTTACATTTTTTGAAAATTCTACCCCCGAAGGGGTAAAATTGGGGTTGAATGTTTGTAGGATAGTCCTTCATTTTCTAAGTTATTTATCAAGTAATGTTTATGAAACTTGGTATTATTGCTCTTAATTAAAAATAAAGAAGAACTTTATTTACCTTTTTGATAATTCTACCCCCTAAGGGGTAAAATAGGGGTTGAAAGTTTGTATGAAAGTCGGTCATTTTTTAAAGTTTTATCTATGAAACTTTGTAATTAGGCTTTATATTAATAACAAAGAATGAGTATGTCTTTCACAGTTTGTGGAAAATTTACCCCCAAAGGGGTTAAATAGGGGTTGAATATTTTTATGATAGACCTTCATTTTTCAAGTTATTTTTCAAGTAATGTTTATGAAAGTTGGAATTTTTGATTAAAATAAAGAAGTACATATTTTATATATTTTTTTAATTCTACCATCAAAGGGGTTAAATAGGGGATGGAAAGGGTCCGTCTTTTTCAAGTTATATCCACGAAACTTGGTATTTTGGCTCTTGATTAAAAACAAAAAAATAAGCATTTCACAGTATTTGAAAATTCTACCCCTAAAAGTTTTAAATATAGGTTGAATGTTTGTTTTTTTATCCCGATAAAACCAGCCGTTCCCACGGGATTTTCAAAGAACCTAATTTCACGCGGACGAAGTCGCGAGGGCAACAGCTAGTGTTTGAATAAAGAAAGAATTACTTACCTAAGTACCTAAGTATTAAAGTAAGCCGTCATTGAAGTTTAGCCAAAAGATACTTAGTCTGTTACTTTCCAGGATAGAATGGAATAGAATAGAAATGTTTTTTATCCAAATGAACTTTTTACAAGTGCTTTTGAATCGTCGATGAGTCTACCACTGTTTCGGAATGCCCTTCGTGCCGAGAAGAACCAGCAAGATACTCGGCGGTTGCTCTTTTCAAAACAGGTTTACAATTCAATAGATACTAGGTATGCTATGTAAGCAGTGTTTCCACAATGAGTTCCACAAAAGCATACCTAATTATAATTCAACACATGTTAAGACGGGCAGACAGAAAGTAGCCCCATTCCCGCTGGTGGCACCCGTTCACGAGCATGACGCATGACTTAGCCATTGCTTCGCTCAACCATATTCGAGGGGGTCCACGTCCACGACTATCACCTCCACGCACAAAAATCACGTCGACCGTTCCTCTGTGGCTGCGTGACTAACCAACAAACATATTATTTTCGCATTTATAATGTTAACTAGCTGATGCCCGCGACTTCGTCCGCGTGGATTTAGTTTTTAAAATCCCTCGGGAACACTTTGATTTTCCGGGATAAAAGTAGCCTATGTCACTCTCCAGGTCCTCAATTATACCCATGCAAAAAATCACGTAGATCCGTGGCTCTGTTGCAGCGTGATTGAAGGACAAACCAACAAACAAACACACTTTCGCATTTATAATATTAGTAAGTATGATGAGAATATTAAATTACATAGGAAAACACTGTAATATTACGTCCATACGATGTATTACATCCATACCTACTATGTAGTATGTAGGTATAATGATCGTTTGGCAAAATCTGACGCCTTTGGAGTAGTTTGACTTTGACAAAATAGTATCCACGATGGCTATATACGATAAATTACAATTGCCAGCTTAAGATGAGCCGTTCATTCAATGTATCCTGTAGATTCCGGGGTTCAAGTTATTTGGACCTATGCTGAAGATTGTGATGTCTATAATTTCTGAACTACGAAATTGACGACCTTGAAATAATTACAGGACAATCTCTAAAAAACCTGCTTTCTAACAAAAAAAGAATGGATTAAATCGGAATACGCCTTAATGAATTACAGCGAAATACACATTTTGACTTTCATCCCCTCTCCCAAGGGAACCATGCTGAATTTCGGGATAAAAAGTATCCTATATTATACCTCGTAGTATTAACTTAAATCGTGCCAAGTTTCATTTAAATCCGTCCAGTAGTTTCGGCGTGATGCGCGGCCAAGATACAGACAGACAGACAGACAGACAGACAGACAGACAGACAGACAGACAGACAAAAAATTAAAAAAAATTGTTTTGGCTTCAGTATCGATTATAGAGTGCCCTCAAACAAAAATTTTCAAAATATCTTCAATGTACAGAATTGGACCTGTTACAGTTTTATTATATTATAGATAAGTAGTATGGAATACGTTCATTTGTATGGATGAGCTAATATCATGACCATGACTCATGACTAGTCCGATAACTCGACCGGCGTCAGCATCACATGTAGGGTTAGAGAATTTCCTTCCTCTAAAATCTAAATGATCCAAACGTACAACAAAACCCCACATAATTATAAATGCTCACTGAGTAAGCTGTGATCTGTACATCTGTATGGCCGATCGGTTCACTAAATGCCATATTTACGATATCTCTCAGTTTCGATCTGTTATAAATACCTAGTTAGTGGACGTCTAATCCTTTAATAGCAATTTGTTAAAAAGTGTTCAATCAAATATTATAATGAGTATAATCGATTAATGAATATAAATCTTGCTGCTGTTGCGTCCTGACTCCGACAATTGAATCACAACGAAGAGCGCTACAATAACTAAATGCAAATAACTGGCCGAGTGTGTGTCACAAAACACTCATGAGGAGTTCCATACAAATTAAACGCGACGCGGTGCGCGGCGCGCTCACATTACGTAGGACGCAAGCGATTGAAAGTGCCCCGCAGCGCGCCTCTTTTGCTGTGCAGTTTTGACGTGATAACGTCTTCTAAATCGATGAACACCGGCTGCACGCACGAAAAAGTGTCACGTTCGCCTGAGCCTGACCTTGCAAGCGAGAGCGCGGAACAAGCGAGAGCGCGGAACAAGCGATAGAGAGGCACGATCGGCCTAAGCGTTGGCTTGTAACACATTTATTCACATTTTTAGGGTTCCGTACCCAAAGGGTACCAACGGGACCCTATTACTAAGCCTACGCTGTCCGTCCGTCCGTCCGTCCGTCTGTCAGCGGGCTGTATCTTGTAAACCGTAATAGATAGACAAATGGAATTTTCACATATTATGTATTTCTATTGCCGCTATAACAACAAATAATAAAAATTAAATTAAATTAAAAAAATTAAATTAAAATATTTCCGTGGGTACATGGAAATATTTTTATTTAATTTTTTTTAACGGAACCCTAAAAGAGCGAGGCCCGACTCGCACTTGGCCGATTTTTTTTTATGACGTTATCACGTAAAACTATCGTCCGAAAACCGACTTTACAGACAGCCAATTTTTTTCCAAAATTAACACACACACGCGCTCGCAAGCACGCACGCTCACACACACACACATTTCTTCTTCTCAATCGGTCACTCTTGTGAGAGTGGTCGTGGCTGCTGGGATGATGTGACATTAGTTGATAGTCGTCAGTCTCCTTGAATGTTTTTGGATCGCACCGCCTCCCGTGCGATGCTCCTCCACTTGCGACGGTCAGATGCATTGCGGGAGCACTCCACCACAGTTGTCCGGGTCACCGCTTTGATCAAGTCCGTCCAGCGCGTGGGTGAGCGTCCTCTCGTTCTTTTCCCTTCCACCTGACCCTGCAACACCAACCGTTCAATTGACCCTTCATTTCTAGAGATGTGACTGAAGAACTTCAGAATTCGCAACTGCACAGTCGACGAAAGCCTTTCACACACATACGCCTCCGTAAAATGCCTGTGCTAAATTTCAACCTTGCAGCTGTAATTTTTCTGAATAAAATGGCTTTGACACAAATGTGAATGATACACAGACAGACAGACATCTATATGGGAACCCTAACATGGAGTACAACGTGTTCCTGTGCGTGCGGTCGGGGACTCTTATCGCGCGGGCTCTTATCGCGGCCGCTCGCGAGCTGCGGCTGAGTCACATCTGTGTCACAGCGCCGTTGTGGTGGACTGGTGGTTGTGGTGCGCGCGATAGCAGCGCGGGGATCAGCCGCGCCGCCGGAAACACGCCGGACCTTTACCTACACAGTTCTACACAGTTGACGGAAACACGCCGGACCTTTACCTACACAGTTCTACACAGTTGACGGAAACACGCCGGACCTTTACCTACACAGTTCTACACAGTTGACGGAAACACGCCGGACCTTTACCTACACAGTTCTACACAGTTGACGGAAACACGCCGGACCTTTACCTACACAGTTCTACTCAGTTGACGGAAACACGCCGGACCTTTATCTACACAGTTCTACACAGTTGACGGAAACACGCCGGACCTTTACCTACACAGTTCTACTCAGTTGACGGAAACACGCCGGACCTTTACCTACACAGTTCTACTCAGTTGACGGAAACACGCCGGACCTTTACCTACACAGTTCTACTCAGTTGACGGAAACACGCCGGACCTTTACCTACACAGTTCTACTCAGTTGACGGAAACACGCCGGACCTTTACCTACACAGTTCTACTCAGTTGACGGAAACACGCCGGACCTTTACCTACACAGTTCTACTCAGTTGACGGAAACACGCCGGACCTTTACCTACACAGTTCTACACAGTTGACGGAAACACGCCGGACCTTTACCTACACAGTTCTACACAGTTGACGGAAACACGCCGGACCTTTACCTACACAGTTCTACTCAGTTGACGGAAACACGCCGGACCTTTACCTACACAGTTCTACACAGTTGACGGAAACACGCCGGACCTTTACCTACACAGTTCTACTCAGTTGACGGAAACACGCCGGACCTTTACCTACACAGTTCTACTCAGTTGACGGAAACACGCCGGACCTTTACCTACACAGTTCTACACAGTTGACGGAAACACGCCGGACCTTTACCTACACAGTTCTACTCAGTTGACGGAAACACGCCGGACCTTTACCTACACAGTTCTACACAGTTGACGGAAACACGCCGGACCTTTACCTACACAGTTCTACTCAGTTGACGGAAACACGCCGGACCTTTACCTACACAGTTCTACACAGTTGACGGAAACACGCCGGACCTTTACCTACACAGTTCTACACAGTTGACGGAAACACGCCGGACCTTTACCTACACAGTTCTACTCAGTTGACGGAAACACGCCGGACCTTTACCTACACAGTTCTACTCAGTTGACGGAAACACGCCGGACCTTTACCTACACAGTTCTACTCAGTTGACGGAAACACGCCGGACCTTTACCTACACAGTTCTACTCAGTTGACGGAAACACGCCGGACCTTTACCTACACAGTTCTACTCAGTTGACGGAAACACGCCGGACCTTTACCTACACAGTTCTACTCAGTTGACGGAAACACGCCGGACCTTTACCTACACAGTTCTACTCAGTTGACGGAAACACGCCGGACCTTTACCTACACAGTTCTACACAGTTGACGGAAACACGCCGGACCTTTACCTACACAGTTCTACACAGTTGACGGAAACACGCCGGACCTTTACCTACACAGTTCTACACAGTTGACGGAAACACGCCGGACCTTTACCTACACAGTTCTACACAGTTGACGGAAACACGCCGGACCTTTACCTACACAGTTCTACACAGTTGACGGAAACACGCCGGACCTTTACCTACACAGTTCTACACAGTTGACGGAAACACGCCGGACCTTTACCTACACAGTTCTACACAGTTGACGGAAACACGCCGGACCTTTACCTACACAGTTCTACTCAGTTGACGGAAACACGCCGGACCTTTACCTACACAGTTCTACACAGTTGACGGAAACACGCCGGACCTTTACCTACACAGTTCTACACAGTTGACGGAAACACGCCGGACCTTTACCTACACAGTTCTACACAGTTGACGGAAACACGCCGGACCTTTACCTACACAGTTCTACACAGTTGACGGAAACACGCCGGACCTTTACCTACACAGTTCTACACAGTTGACGGAAACACGCCGGACCTTTACCTACACAGTTCTACACAGTTGACGGAAACACGCCGGACCTTTACCTACACAGTTCTACACAGTTGACGGAAACACGCCGGACCTTTACCTACACAGTTCTACACAGTTGACGGAAACACGCCGGACCTTTACCTACACAGTTCTACACAGTTGACGGAAACACGCCGGACCTTTACCTACACAGTTCTACACAGTTGACGGAAACACGCCGGACCTTTACCTACACAGTTCTACACAGTTGACGGAAACACGCCGGACCTTTACCTACACAGTTCTACACAGTTGACGGAAACACGCCGGACCTTTACCTACACAGTTCTACACAGTTGACGGAAACACGCCGGACCTTTACCTACACAGTTCTACACAGTTGACGGAAACACCACGGCCGCGCGGCTACCGATAATATTGAAACCGCAAATACCGAACCCACACGACGCGTCACGACATCGCAACGACGCGCGACGCGGTGCGGCGTGGCCTGGGAACGTAGTTGTACTTGCAGTTGCCAATCAGAAACAATCATACTTTACAGGCCTTATTCAATGCCATTCAGTAAATTCATTAAACCACCACCACGTCCTACTTCCTACTTTTACTAATACTATAAACTTACTATCCTTCCGACTATATATGCGCAAATATGGATGATTGTATGTATTTTTTTTAATATATAGACTAGCGCTTGACTGCAATCTCACCTGATGGTAAGTGAAGATGCAGCCTAAAATGGAGCGCGCCTGCCTAGAAGATGCCTATTCACTCTTGATTTAAAGGTACCCAAGTTATAGTCGTTCGGAAAAACGGAAGCCGGAAGGGCATTCCAAATTTTAGCGGTGCGTATTAGGAACGAGGAAGCAAAGCGCTTAGTGCGAGATCGTTGAATTTCGACCACGTAGCGGTGCTGATTCGAGCGATGCCTTGCGGTTCGATGGTAGAAGGGTGATGGAGGAACTAGTTCAAATACTTAGTTCTTGAGCACACTCTCCGAAAAATATACTGTAGAATACCGACAGACAGGCAACCTTGCGCCGATGTTCCAGACTTTGAAGTTTGGAGTTAGTTAGCGATTCGTCGCCAATGAGTCTTCTGGCGCGTCTGTCCACCGAATCCAATGCAGCAAGCTGGTACTTGGCAGAGCCGTCCCATAAATGGCTGCAGTACTCCATGCACGATCGAACTTGTGCTTGATACAAGGTAACAAGCTGTTCCGGCGTGAAGTAGCGCTTAACCTTATTGAGGATACCAAGTTTCTTGCCAGCAGTTTTTGCCTTGGGATTTGACGAGACATTTATGCCAAGAAGATTAATACTGTCAGTGACCGGTACGGATATATTTCGGAAAGTCGGAGTCAGCGGGAATGGTAGCATTAAATTTGACAAGATTGGTATCACCCCAATCCGATACCTCTTTCAAAGCCAAATTTATGCGTTCTACCAAAGCCTCTCTATGCTCGAAAGTTTCAGCGCCACTAGCACGGGGACCGGACAAGTATCTCTCCGTAACGGTGCTGTCATCCGCATACCCAAAGATATACCGGGCCTGAGGCATGAACTTAATATACAAACAGAACTGATCACTCGGAAAATTTGTATTTACGAAAATGAACCTTATAACAAGCAGATAAAGTATATTTCCTGTTGCGCATTACACAGAGGCTAACCCGAGCCGAGAGAGATAGTAACAACGGAGGCCGTGTGTCTCGTTCTTTCATTCATGCCAGCCTAAAAAAATGATTTTGATCAAAGATTTTGGTTAAAAAATCAGTTGAGACACTTATGTTTTAATTTTATTTTAACATTTTTAAGTCACCCTATTTAATTGCATTAATTTCGATAGATATATTTCTTAACAAAAAAGAAAATATAAATTTTTATCTAGTCTATTTTTTTCGAGCGGCAACCCGTTAAAACGTGAACGCTACGTCTACATCTATGTTGACCATGAATTTTTAAATTCTTGTATTGTGTGATGGGTCGAATACGTACGATGCAGATGCTGATTACGATGGTCCCTTACTCCTTACTTTTATATTATTATTATTACAATTTTCATTATTTTAATGTTTCATTTCAAACCAATAGAACAGAATTTCTGTACAACCCTGACCTAACCTAAGATTTTGGTAAATATACCCGATCGTGCGGCAACGGAATAAGGCGCGGGAGGGGAAGTGGGGCTGTATTTATTACTTTGGGTGCCTTTGACCAGCTATTATGCTTAATATCTAGAGAAAATGAATAATTTATCACATTATCTACACATTACCAGTCATTATAATATCTAGCAATGTACTCACTATGACTGGACAAATCGAAACCTTGTACTATTTGTAGTATTTATTTCGTAATCAATCCCTAATCCCTAAGAAATTTTCCATTGCTAATGAAAAACTTCAATAATTGTGTTTATAATAAACTTATAATTAGTAGGAAGATTGCAAGATTGAATTTGTCTCACATATATCGAAAATCTTATTGTCACCCTGTTAGAAAGGGACACACGGCCTCTGTACTAGCTATCTCGCTCGGCTCGCTTTTCAGCTGCGAGTACTCGGTCCTGTTTGTGTCCTAAGTCCATGGCCTGAGGTCATTAATGTGCAGCAAAAAGAGCGTTGCGGAGAGAACTGATCCCTGAGGGACACCGGCGTTACTTAATCGCCATCAGATCAGACGAGGAGCCATCTATGACCACTCGAAATGATCGCCCACTCAGGAAATCTGATATCCAGTTACAAAGTCCATGTATGGCTGGATGGATGGATCGATGGATGTTTGTTACTCTTTCACGCCACAACGAATGAACCGATTTGGCTGAGGTAGCTCATAACACATAGGCTACTCTTTATCCTGGAAAATTATAAATTTCCTGTGGGAATGAAAACCCTTAATCCACGCGGACGAAGTCGTGGGCTTCGTCTAGTTCAATAATAATTAAAATAAATATATTGGGGCTTGATATACTTACCTGTAAGTTGCGCAAAACACGCTAAGAAATACGAGAATATACTTAGGTACCTATAAAACATGAAATACTTACTCTTTATTTTGTTTTTATCCTAAATAAATATACCTACCTATTAATTTTTGTACAAAAAAGTGACAAAAACGGCAGGAGTCAGGACGTCACGCAAGGTCAGGAAGCATCACGGCAGCAGAGCGGCGCGCGTTCTGCAGATGTGAGGTGGATTCAGTAATATTCATTCATACTTTCCAATATATTCAAGGTCACATCCGAGTTAGTTACCTACTTATACCTACTTAGTTAATACTACGTTATGCATAGCGTACTCTTATTCCAATTTTGAATTTTATAATTAATATAATTAGTTTTTGCCCTTCGACCGAAATCTTGCTTCAATTTCTTCTGACACTGTTTAGTGATTGTGTTAATCGAGTAGATACCTAGTTAATCTTCTGATTAATTTAGTTTCTGAATTGCTACTTTTGAGCTACTTTCATCTACAAATTAGACGCACACAGATCCACGCAGACGTGTTGGAGATCGCTGTAGCTGGGAGGCAAAACCCGCAAAAGTATATCTAAAATATAAACCAGTTATGATAACAAGTTATGTACCTACGCAAGACTTTTCTAATGATCAATTAATAGAGAGCGATCAATGTCAAACGCGAACGATTCTGATGCGCGGTACACGGTACACCTCACACTGTCACCTCAAATGTTGGGCTCATGGAGCTAGGATTTGCGACTACTTACTAGTTTTCCTATTTCTATGGTTGCAACCTGCGCGCTGCAAGCCAAAGCTCCCGCGAGCCGGTTTCAAAAGAAGGTTCATTCCAAGTAAGCAATGTTGGCCGAACTGGTGTTGTTATATAACTGGGGTTGTGAGGCGACAAGCGGCACCGGTCCGGCCACTGACCGGACCAAGACCCGCGAGAACGTCAGCTTAATTACAACGCAGGCAACAATGTTGCACTGCATTATATACTTACCCCGTTACCGTGTTTATGTAAAACCTGCGCCGACCTCGCTCGCAGCTGATTGACAGTGATATTGTAAAAATGGAACGTGTTCGCCGCGAGAGAGAGAAGAGAGACTCACCTTGGCGCTAGTTGTTGAGAGTTGAGACACTACTAGTGTTGCGACTGCGTCTTGAGGCAAATAAACACACTTAAGGAGGAAGAGACATACCTTCTCAAGAAAAGATTCACGCTAGATGGCGCTGTTAGGGCGTTTGACAGATTTTTAATTTTTTCGCATAGTTGCTATGCACAGATTTTAAAAATATTGAAATTGCGCCAGTATACCAATGCCTATTATTTTATCAAATCATTAGCTTACTTTAAAACGAAGCCATTTAGATGATTAATCAAATATAAATATCTGTCATATCGAATTACTGTAGAGACGCGATACCCACGCACACATTGACAACATGGTTGGTATCCATTAGGGTTATGGTTCTAACATGAACTACGAATTGTTTACTATAAAATTGAACTAGATGGCATTAAAACAAAAGCTGCTTCGTTTTGCTTCGTATTTTTTTTATAAATAATTCAGATAAGTACAAGTTAGCCTTTTTTGAGCTTTGACATGGTGGTAAGTGATGATGCAGTCTAAGATAGGAGCGGACTAACCTGGAAGGGGTATGGCAGTTTTTTATGAAACCCATACTGTATGTATACCCTTTGGTTTCTACATGGAATAGTACCAAAACGCTAATCGCTTGGAGGCACGGCTTTGCCGGTAGGTTTTACTCGCCACGGCCGAAGCCTCCCACCAGACCAGACTAGAGAAAATTATAAAATTTTATAAATTATAAAATATATTATATAAAATATAAAATTCAAAATTTCCCTGCCGCGAATCGAACCCGGAACCTCCCTCTAATAAGACCACAGCGCTTACCATTGCGCCAGGGAGGTCGCAAGACTAAAAACTTTAGGTACCTACCTACATCAGCAGGACTCACATGCACGCTTTACCGCGGACGGCAAGGGCTGCGGCTAGGGTTGCCAACTTTTTTTGGAAAACAAGCTATTTCAAATATACCTACTGAAAACGAACAATAGGGTATTTGACTACTTTTAAAAAATCATATTAAATTGTTAATAATGCTATGCTGAAGCTAACAAAACGAATATTTCGGCATAATTTTCAGTATTTTCCATAAAAATCGAGAAATAAATTCAAAAAAATAAATTGCCGCGGAAACGTTCCATTTGTTTACATGACGTCACAGTTCACACACAGTTCAATGACAATTCCAAAGCCCAAAGGTGGCGTGAACTTTGACGTCATTCGAGATTCAAAAACGTTTTCGATCTCGTGAACATGGCCAGAATTAAAGCAATTTTAATTAATGTTTTCTAATTAAATAAACCTTTATTTTTTAGTTTTGTCGTATGGAATAATGTTTTTAGATAATAATCTTTTAGGATGACACCAGATGAAACGATATTTTTAATAATAGTCAAATACCCTATTGTCCTTATCTTTAAAACTATTGAAAGGATTATAACGATATCTTGAAGTAAATGTAAGCCAGTAAAAAAAGATTGGTCGCATATTTTCGGAGAAATAGAATAGAATAAAAATGTTTTGTATTCAAATAAACTTTTTTACAAGTGCTTTTGAATCGTCCGTCCATGAGTCTACCACTGGTTCGGAATGCCGTTCCTGCCGAGAAGAACCAGCAAGAAACTCGGCAGTTTTCAAAACAAGTTTACATTATACTTAGTAGATAGCTATGTATGCAGTGTTTCCACAATGAGGAAAAAGAGAATTTACAGGTTAATCATTACCTACTGTCTCATGAATCGCTGGAATAAATTATATTCACGTTTTTTTGTCATTTATATAGTCTTCAATTGTATAATAATATGCTTTTTTCATGAGATTAGTTTTAACTGATTTCTTAAACTTGTGTAAAGGCAAGTCTAAGATCGACTGTGGAAATGCATGGACAAACATACATACATACATTATTATGTTTGTAAGCCCTAATAGATTGTGATATAGGTGATTTGCATTTCCAATAATATTACACACATGCATGTCGAATTGATACCTAACCTCTTTTTCAAGTCGGTTAAAAATAGTTTTTTCTTCAAAAGTTGTGAAAATATAGTAGTTCTGTAAAATTAAATAATTTTAGGTTTTTAATGATTTCAAATATTTTAAACCTTATCAAGCCATTTGACAATTTTGAAATTCAGTCTTAAGAGTAATAAAATAAGCAAAGATTTACAAGATGGAGCCTAAAGGCTGTAAACGCGTCGAAAATTTGTGCTGCCACATGTGGTTCACGCCCTTTTCCCGCGCTCAGTTTGAATTAGGTCATCACCAGATATGGAGCTCGCGAGCCAATATTTTGTTTTTTTTTAAATGGCGGTTTTGGTCAATAAAATGTGAAAAAACTAAACAGGACCATCTAAAATAACCAATAACATCACCTACCATAAGTAAATAACATTAATTCACATCAGTTAAAATAAGAAATTGAAATTTTTCGAAAATAATTAAATTATGCTTTGTCAAATTTAGGATGATAATTTTGGCAGATCACGCACATGAAGTTTCGTATTTTTTTGTTCGGTAGATGTACTACAGTTAATTTCGTACTTCATTGATGGGTACCGCCCACTTAGTAAAGTGCCAAACCTCTCGAATAACCACAGATAATAGAAAATCGATTTTGAAATGAAATAAATCGATAAACATTGTTTAGGTTGTGCACCGTTGTACTAGTATTAAGTAGCCTTAAATATTTATTCCTTATTTCATTTCACCCTAAAGGCCCTCTCACAGCAACAATTTCGACTTACGCGTATGTATTCCGCGCTACAAGGTTGACTGATGAAACAAAAATACGCACAAATCGAAATTGTCGTTGTGGGAGGACTTTTATAGTCATATTAATTAATAAATTATATTAATTTAATAGAAAAAAACTTGAGAGGTGTCAAGGGATACCCGGGTGGAACGTAGTTCCTTTCGATTAATTTTAGTGAAGGATTTGTAATAAACTAGTGGTGTCATCTAGTATTAAATTGATTAACTACGATGAATTATATTTATTAGTTTATTTCTATTGCACTGTTACAAAACCAAAGAGTTACTCTGGTTTTTAACAGATGGCGTTAGTAGTACAATAACATTTTATCCAATTTATACAATAAAAAATTAGGGAAAATTTCCACATGAAGAAATTATTTAAAATAAAATTGAAAACAGAAAATTCAGTCTGTCGAGCTGGGATTCGAACCATCGACGTTGAACTTTTAGGCGACTGCCGGAACCACTAGGCCATGCAGACGCCGTGTTAAATGGCGAAAATACTGAACACAATGCAAAATTCACATTCAACAAAAAAGTGTCGGTTTCAAAAATGTGTCGAGTGTCGGTTCCTTAATGTTTTCCGTCTAGCCCCCTTCCGTACCGCGCGATAAGGAACTAGTTCCAAAAAATAGTTTGATTTATTATCTGACTATACAACATAATATCGAATATCCATGCGACTATCGATTCGAAGTTCTATGGAAATATTAATCGATAATCGAATAAGTTCGGTAACAATTACACACGCCGCGCATGCGCGGCACTCACGTCACGCACACTAGCATATTCTCATTGGCCTGTTTTTTTTCGTTCTTTAGTAGCGCGATACTCCTTCTAGACATATAAGTATTCATAGAAAATAAGGTTAACATTCCAATCGTACAAATTAAAGCATAATGTCGCTGATCGCTAGTTTCGGCCGGCGCGGCGGCTTCTTTGATATTATTACTATCGAGTGTCGCGGCCGCCGGCCGGCGCGCAGCGCAGGTTGTTTCTTGTGATCTTGTCTAACTTCACTTGGTAGGTAGGTACTTACCCTAATACATGACTGCTACTTTCTTCAACGGGCTTTATTTTTTTAGCTCGCCAACCGGCTTCGGGGCGACTGTTTTTTATGATAAAATGCACAAAAAGTATTAAATTTTAGAAATGGTTGTTTAGATATAATATTTTTATACCTATTTTATTTTCTTCACGACACAATAATTAGGTAAAATATATACCTACTGAACCGATTTGGCTGAAATTTGAAATAGAGATAGCTTTTACCCTGGATATTAGTCTAAGCCCTGCATTAACTTAATTATAGAAAATTTTCATCCCGACAAATTCACAGTTCCCGCGGGATTAGTACTAAAAACTTAAATCCACACAGGTAAAGCCGCGCAAAAACAGTAGGTAACTTATCAAAACATGAAGGCTACACAGTAGACATTAGACAATCATACTTCATAATATAAATGCGTAAGTGTGTTTGTTTAGTTTGTTGGTTTGTCTTTCAATCACGCCGCAACAAAGCTACCTACGGATCGAGGTGATTTTTTTGCATAGGTATAGTCAGGTATAGTTGAGGACCTGGAGAGTGACATAGGCTACTTTTATCCCGGAAAATGAAAGATTCCCCAGGGATTTTAAAAACTAAATCCACGTAATAAAAGTTACCTAAACCAACTTTATATCACTTTTTGAACCATATCTTTTAAACTACTGAACCGATTTTGATAAAACTTGCAATGTTCCCTAGGTTGAAAAATACCTAATCCAATTTAAAAAGAATTATTGCAATTTGATTAATATTTTTGGAGAAATACATGGACAAACATACATACATACACTTATGAAATTTAAATCCGAAAATTGTGCAATTCTAATAATATAACATCCATTCGGATCGAATTGATAACCTCCTTTTTTCAAATCGGTTATAAAACAGCATTATAAAAGCTGAATTCGTCGTTTTAGCCCACGACGGTGTCCACTGAATAGATAGGCGGAGATAGTGTCGCTGTAGTTGGAAAATTAAATAACTACACTTTTTGCGAAATCGACTTTATTACATTTTCAGAAAGTCCAATATTTGAAATATTACCTTTTACTAGGGGTCCAATCAATACAAACTATCGTCGCTGTAGTTGGAAAATTAAATAACTAACAAAACCAATATCGCGAGTAAAACGCGATTTAGTGTTTGTTTGTTTGTTGTTTTCATAAACAATTTAACGGTCCATGTTTTGATATTATGTTATAGATTGTTACTGTATCTATTTCTGAATCTACTTGACGTACATTTTGATTCATTTGTTTGTGAGAAAAAAAATAAAAAGCAATTATTTAGTTTTCCCTCACCAAAGTTTTGAATATTTGATGCACTTATTTATTTTTCCATGACAGTTGTTTAGTTCTTCCTCGTCAATATTCAAAATTCAAAATTCAAAACTCAAAATCATTTATTTCATGTAGGCCAACCTGTGGCGCTTATGACAAGTCATGACTCTACCACCAATATTGCGTTGAAGTACGATAATGTGACGATATAAGTACCATTATTTAGTTTTTCCACTTTACTGAGATGTTAAAATGACCCGTTATTTACTTATTTTACTATGACAATCCTATTTAAGGGTATTAATTTAATAAAAAAACCAGCCAAGTGCGTATCGGGCCACGCGCAGTGTAGGGTTCCGTAGTTGCAAGTCACAAATATTATTGCTGACCTAGGATAGTGCTTTTGTTTTATTTATGAATATTGAATAAATTTTGAGTTTCATGGTTTAAATACTATAATATATTACAAAATATGCAACTTACACTACGTGTAATACCTAACTTACTAACTTAACCTAACTAAGAAAAAACAGATATAACTCCTTAACTAATGAACCCTGCTTAGCCGTGATAGTTTTCCTTTAAAATTCATTATATATACTACTGCTGTGAATTGTGGGGGGACACTTGACTAATAAAATTTAGCACTATAAAATATCATATTATTTCACAAACGGATCCCTGAATTGAAAAATGATGTTCCCACACCCACAATATTTTTGAAAGACCTACTCAACGAAACCCCACACTATGGGATACACGAGAAAAAAAAAATTCATCCTCCACTTTACATGTAGGGGAGGTACCCTAAGAGAAATTATTTTTCACAATTTTATTTCACGACTTTGTCGGCGTGATTGATATTTATACCGTTGTCAAATTACAGATTTCTAGTACCAATAGTCTCTGAGCTAAACCGCGGACAGACAGACAGATAGACGGACGGACGGACATGGCGAAACTAGTAAGGGTTCCTTGTTTACTACGGAACCCTAAAAAAGGAGGATTTTTAAAAGAAATCCAACAAATAAACATTTCTTTAATATATATATAGCTGCTCGTGCTGATTCACTGACTCATTGATCACCTCTCCTGTAAAATTTTGTATGAAAAATTTTTTTTTCACTGATGGTTTCGTATAGAGGAAAAAAATTCATTCGGAGGAAAAATATGAAGAGAGCTGATGATTAAGGATTTCGGAGACGGGTGAAGAGCACGGCCAGGGTATCGAAGATAGGTGGGGGGTGCTCCAACAAATGTCACTCGAAACCTCATCCAATTTGCAGTGAGCTGAAAAAAAATTCAAAATGGCGGAAAAAAGATGGCCGCCATACAAATTTCTTCGGTGTCTATCTCGGGGAGTATAAAAGATGGAAGAGTGGTTTCTTGGCAAAAGATGATCAGGACTCAAAGGTCTATTTGATGAATAGAAAAAAATCCAAGATGGCGGAATGTTTTTTCTCCATACAAAATATAATACGGCGAATATTGAAGAGACTAGAAGTTGGGAACTATTGATACGGTTTCATTTCGAAATTTGTTTTTATAGAAGAATCCTTAAACTGACAAATGATGAGATATGATGATCGAGGGTTTGGAAGGTGGGTGAGGAGCATGGCCAGGGTATTCAAGATAGGTGGGGGCTGCTCAAACAAAAAATACTCGAAACCTCATCCAATTGGCAGTGAAATGAAAAAACTTCAAAATGGCGGATTCAAGATGGCGGCTATACAAATTTCAAAGGTGTCTTTCTCAGAGAATATAAAAGATGGAAGAGTGTTTTTTTGATAGAAATGATCAGGACCTGAAAGTCTACTTGACGAGTAGAAAATACGCGGTCCGCTTGCGGGCCGCGCACCCACGCGCCCTACTAGTTTTATATATTATTGTAAAAAGTAATCAATAAAACGACTGAAGCAACTAGATTCTTCTATCAGACTTACAAAATAAAACATAAAAAAAAACCACATAACAATAAATTATACGATTCTACTCATAAAATCAACAAAATTTCACTTTGAATTTAACAATTATACTTATTAAAAACTAAGTATCAACTGAAATGATAACTATCAACTTTTCTTCAGTTTTACCACTATAAATTTAAATTTAACAATTAAGCTCAGCTGGTTCAAATCAAATAGCGAGTAAAGTTCAGTATAATCAAAACTATCCTTTTCAAGTTATAATTAAACTAAGAATGGTTTAATCGAACTAGGGGTATGTAAGTGACGCTAGTAATTGTTATAATAACGACTCTACTCATAAAATAATAAAGATTTTAATAGTTTGTGGAACACTAGGATTGAAGACTAGCTAATGATTGATTCCCGCAGAAGTTCTCTAACTTTCTGGGATAAAATATAGTGCATGTTCTATTCTGATGTATAAGCTATGACATCGTGAAGCTTTATTAAAATCCGTCTAAATGTTTTTGCGTGAAAGTGTAACAAACATTCATCCACCCACCTTCACAAACTTTTGTATTTATAATATTAGTAGGATGCCAAAAAGAAAAAGGTACATAATTACGTCCATTTAAATTTAAACTAAGATTCTAATGAAATTATAACAGCTATCATCTTTCTTTTAGTTTTACCTTTGTATAAATGTACTTATTCAATTTTAATAGTACCTATATCTTTGCAATCATGGGATGATAAATTAAATAACTGACTTTGTTTAATTTTTCCGAACTTAATTCCCCTGTAAATTAAAAATTCGAGGGAAACTAAATAACTAACTTTATGCATTTTATTCGCTTTTGAAGTGATGTAAGAGAGAACTTATTTATTTTTTGCTAAGTTATCTACTTTTTCTTCGCTACTTTTTTATCAATTTTTCAATATATATTTTTCCAAGTATGGCGTCTTGCAAGATTCATCTTATATATAAAATTCTCGTGTCACAATGTTCGTTCCCGTACTCCTCCGAAACGGCTTGACCGATTCTCATGAAATTTTGTGAGCATATCGGGTAGGTCTGAGAATCGGCCAACATCTATTTTTCATAGCCCTAAATGATAAGGGTGACCAACCACTAAATATTTTTGCTGGCGGTACGAAGTTCGCTGGGTCAGCTAGTTTTCATATAACTTTTTAATCAATGATGATAATCAAAAATTAGAATTATAGAAAGATGCGGCTTTAATTGGACTTTCTGAAAATGCAACAGTCGATTTCGCAAAAAGTGTAGTTATTTAATTTTCCAACTACAGCGACAATATATCGTCGCTGTAGTTGGAAAATTAAATAACTAACAAAACCAATATCGCGAGTAAAACGCGATTTAGTGTTTTTTTGCGTCAAAAATGGCGATAACTTTGTTTTCATAAACAATTTTATATATGTTAAAGTTTGTTACTGTATCTATGTCCGAATCTACTTGCCATAAACTTTGATTAATTTGTTTGTGAGAAAAAAAATAAGATGCAATTATTTAGTTTTCCCTCACCAAAGTTTTGAATATTGATACACTTATTTATTTTTCCATGTCAGTTATTTAGTTTTTCTTCGTCAAGATTCCATTTAAGTTCGAAAAACTAACGATATAAGTGCCTTTGTTTAATTTTTCCACAGTAGTGAGACTTTATAAAGACCTATTGTTTACTTATTCAACTTTGAAAATCCTATACATGTGTCTCATTAGATCAAAAATAGAATGTTTTTTTAAAGTAAAACCAACAAAAAACGTTTCTTATTATTAACAACTTAAAAATAAAATGAAAAAAACACTGAAACACCTTCATTCTTCTATCTGACTTGATAACAACTTATCATGATCATTCGAGTGTTTAAAACCAATGGTTACGTTTGTCAAATGGCTAACTCAAACTCTTAAGGAAGTTCAAAGATGCTCATCGATTCGCAAGTATCTATAAACTTATTAAGCTTTTCAATTAGCCGATTAGCTAAAGTAACTTATGAGAATTTTCTTATACATTCACTCTATGGAAACAAAACATTCACAAAAACAAATTCGATACATTATAGGTACTCACTTGATCACTATCATCTCTGATGAAAAGTGATCTGAAGTGAAGTGATGAAACGCGTTTGCCTTGAAGATTGGCCTTTTCACTCTTGTAGTATCGGGAAACCCACGATTTCAGAAGAAATATCCGGAGCCTAGTCGTGCGAACGAGAAATGAAGAATTAAACGCTTCGTGTGCGTAGATGGGATATCAAAGATGTAGTAATGGAAAGCATCCGATGACTTAAGTAGTCCACTCACTTATTAAACGACTTCTTACGCTCTCTACCTATAAAAAGACTTGTCATCATCACTGACTGACTGATTTATCAACGCACAACCTAAACCACTAGATTTAGAAGCTTGAAATTTTGACAGTAGGTTCCTTTTATAATGTAGGCATCTAATAAGTAGGGATTTTTGGAAATTCTATCCCCATGGAGGTTAAATAGGGGGTGAAAGTTTTTACGGTAGTCAAACATTTTTGCAAGTTAAGTACATCAATGAAACTTGCTATTTGAGCTTTCAATAAAAAATTAAGACAGGGATTTAGCTTTTCGATTATAAATAAAGAAGTACGTGTTTCACAATTTAAACCTGATTTCATGCGGATGAGATCACGGGGGCAAAATCTATTTTACTCATAATCTTGAACTTGATGGCTACAAATTCCAAGTACCCTATTCAGAACCATTTCCGGATTAAAAATCGTCAATGTTTTGCTTTGTGACGAAGGAATAGATGCATAGTGCATACCGCCTGTAATCGAACATGTATTAATCTCATTATGCGAAAATTATTAAGTTTTTGTAATCGGCAAAGGGTGTTATGCCATTGTAATTAACTCGTGAGCAATGTTAATTTCCCTTCCATTATCCTCCTTGTCGGTCGCCCAGTAGTACGGGACAAGCCCTTAGACATATATGGACCATCATTACCATATTGACAATAATGATGCCTGAAAACTGGACAGTGGAATCTTACTTACTTACTTTTCAATTTAAAAAGTACCCTTACATTGCAATCATGACACACGCAAAATTAAATAACTGATTTTAATTAATTTTTCTGGACTGCATGGCCCCTGTTAAGCAGAATATGTGTCGAGGGAAAACTAAATAACTAACTTTATGCATTTTATTCACTCTCGAAGGGATGCAAAGAGAGAACTTATTTATTTTTTGCTAAGTTATCTACTTTTTCCTCGCTACTTTTGTATCAATTTTTCAGTATTTATTTTTCCAAATGTGGCGCCTTACAAGATTCATTTTCATATATCTTTTTAATTAATAATGATAATCAAAAATTAGAATTACAGAAAGATGCGGCTTTAATTGGTCTTTCTGAAAATGCAATAGTCGATTTCGCAAAAAGTGTAGTTATTTAATTTTCCAACTACAGCGACGATATAAATGTGACCATTCTGTGAAAATGGCAACTCTGTAACTACTGTGAATACCTCATGGAACTAGGAATTGAGACTACGTGAATACCTATTATTGGGTATGACCACTGATACTGTGACGTCAATTCAGTATACTGTGAAGCCTTGCCTTTTTAATTTGCTATACTGGTAACTGTTTAAAACGGAACGCAGTCCAGTATACTGTCATCCCCATTTTTCAAATCTCTAGGCGCTGTAATTTTTTTAATCACTTGGTCAAAGTATTGAGAGCTCCTTACCTTGAAAGCGCCAGTGCTCAAAGTACAAAAATGGTAGCGATTTATGACGTCCCTAGGGTAGGTACTGCGGCAGTGTACTGGCAGTCCATAACGGAACGAATTTTTCACCAGTAAGAGCACTGAGCAGTGCTCGCAGTGTTTATCGGAACACACCCATTGTAAATTCAACTCTCGTTCTTAGTTAAGAACCTTCATAAAATAGGTTGTTAATAGGTTCCTAGCTTTCCCATATCCAGCGAAGTACTTTTACAGTTTATTGAAAGATGGCGCTGACAATGTTTTTAAACTTTCATGGTAGATGGCGCCAAAAAATTGATTAACCAAATGTAAATTGACACTCACACATTCGTAATTTGAAAGGTTTTGATGCCCCTTTTTTTATTGAAATATAATGATAAATAATGAAAATATTTGCCTGAAATTTGTATTTGCGCCTATAAAAAGGCCTAAAGGAATTATAAAACAAATTAAATAAAATAAAAAATGTATATCTTTCAAGATTAATCAAAAAGAAAAATGTATGAAAGTCGAGCTCTGCACATGCACCTTAACATGAGGAAACTACGCGAATATTAGTTGTTACTTGTTAGACTTGCAGAGCCGTGTAGCGTGCTACCGAGAACGTCGGTGCTATGTAAGCTAGAACTCCTCAAATCGTTCCCATATCCGATTGGTTCTGATTTTGCTAGAAATATTTGTAAGAAACTAGCTGATGCCCGCGACTTCGTCCGTGTGGATTTAGTTTTTAAAATCCCTCGGGAACTCTTTGATTTCTCTCACGGAAACATGATATTTTCCGGGATAAAAATTACCTATACGTACCTATCCCATATTATACGTGTTTAAGGCGCAAGTGCTCTGGGCCAAATGTCATCCAGTTAAAAAGGTAACACAGACATACATACATAATTAGATACGCGCCCATAAAAATATTCAAACACTAGAGGATGCCCACGACTTCAGCCGCGTGAATAAGGTTTTTTTATTCCCGCGGGAACACTAATTTTCCGGGATAATATATTAATCCAGAGTATAATCTATCTCCATTCCAAACAGCCAAGTTTTTGCGTGAAAGAGTAACAAACATACACACAAATACACACATAAACTTTCACCTTTATATTATTAGTGTGATTTCCAACTATCCCAGGATGGAATAGGACAACGGAACCTCTTGTATGAGCAGCCGCAGTCACACCTGCGAGCCACTCGCGAGACGAGACCTTCACTGACGCACGTCTAACAAGTAGGGTTACTTAACCAATTCGATAGGCATAGGTACGGATTTAATTAGGTTCAAAAACTGCTCGTTCTTATGACAGCCCACCACGCGGAGAACTTTAGAAAGTTGCCAATATATAATCTGTAACTGCACCTCAATATTGAGAACATATTTTTTCCGATTGACGTCGCGAGCAGGCTGTAGAACTGGCCGGCCTGTCGTGCCGCGGGTACAGTTAGCCGGTCCGGTCGGAGCGGTGCGGGTGCAGGGCGCGTGGGCTGCGGCAGGAGACGGCTCGCGTCAGGTGACCGCCCGCTGCTGTGTCTGCCTTACATGCAGCGCTTATTGTTGTATCCCACTCCTCGTAAACAAGCATCTACACCTTGATACGATTCAACGAATTTATGTGCTGTGAAAAACACGTGCCTATATTACATATAGGTAGCAATCGTAGTGTGGCTGCAAAAACAATTTTGTATTACCAAGCCTCATTAATTGTTGTGCAACCTCAGGCCTATGCTCTAAAGCGTCTAAAGTTGATTTGGAACAAGGTACGGCCTCAATCGATAGTAGGTTACGCGGACAGGTGCCCGCGACTGTGAGCTCACCTGTTGCTGCGACCAGTGCAACCTTATACCCATGCGCAGATTTATAACTAGTGGTTCGCCCCGAACTGAGACCTCGCGGTATCCCATAATTCCCATAAGGTAGTTTTAACTATATTATATTGTAATTAAAACGCGCCGAATCTGATGACGTCAATCGTCATCTGCTTTCGTGGATGGGATGCATATTTACAATATTAAAGACAGCGCCATCTATTAACAGTATAGTGAAGTTTTGTTAAAAACATTGATGCCCATTAAAACTTAAATAATTTCGTTTCTTTATAATATTTATCTAATTTTAGTATTTGTTGTTCAAGTACAGGATACAAGTGAAGTAAGAAAATAAGTAGACCTTGAAAATATATAGCCAATTTTCTCAGAGAGCGTCTTCAAGCGAGCGTATTAAATCGCCACTTTGAAAGCCCCCCATTTCGTCAATTTTAGGAAAAAAAATAAAAAAAAAACGTTTGTACTCTGTTACAAATTGTCTTTAAAATGATACACAGGAAAATCTATGAATAGCAAAAAAAAAATTTTTACTTCGCATTCGCTTCTATGAGAGCCCCCCTGAAATAAAGACTTTTATAACTTTTTAAGCCATTTTCGGCTGGAGGCCATCGGTTTACATATTATATCTAAATTTGAAGTAATTACGTTCAGTAATTCAAAAGTTATAAGGCTCTGACAGACGGACGGACGGACAAGTGCAAATCGCTCTAGTAAACTCAGAGACCTCGCTTCGCTCGGTCAACTATACCCATCACTGCCATCCGGAAACCTTTTGACGTGATAACGTCTTATAAATTGATGAACACCGGCTGCACGCACGAAAAAGTGTCACGTTCCGCCTGAGCCTGTGCGTGCAAGCGAGAGCGCGGAACAAGCGACAGAGAGGCACGATCGGCCCAAGCGTTGGCTTGTGACACATTTATTCATCAATGTTTCTTTATGACGTTAGATACACGTAAAACTATCGTCCTTAAACCGATTTTACAGACAACCGATTTTTTACACTTAGATGCATAGCTTTGCTAATTAAATCCTTTATCAGATAGATAAGCCAAGTTATTGAAAACGAAACGAACTGCATAATAAATTATCATCATCAGCAACCCATCAACATCTCACTACTGAGCGCAGGTCTCCTCTCAGAGAAGGGTTATATAACTGTATAAGTTATGTCATAGTCCATCACATTGGCCCGATACAAATTGGCAAACCTCACAGTTTATACACCTTTGAGAACATTATGAAGAACTCTCAGGTGTGCAGGTTTCCTCACGATGTTTTCCTTCACGATTGAAACTTGTGATATTTATTTCTTAAACGCACACAACTTAGAAAAGCCAGAAGTGCGTGCACGGGAACCAGCGAACCCGAAATAGGAGACCGCACTACTAACTAGGTACTAGGCTATCATTGCTTAATAAATCTTCTTCTTTATCAGCCGATAGACGTCCTCTGCTGGACAAAGGTCTCTTGCATGCAACTGCGCGTCGCCGTCGCAGCGGTGTAGAAGTTTACACCTTAATACATTGGTATTGCATATTAAAATGGTTCTTACTTTGCGCTTTCTCACAAGTCATATCTAAGTACAAAGTACGAGACTCCTACCTAACCTAAGTACCTACTTCCTACCTAAAATAATTAATTATGCGATGACGGCGAGATGAGGCTGATGTAATCCGCGTGAATTATAATAAGTAGGTACCTACCTAACTAGTCGTACGCAGGCACGATCCTTGCAGATATGTTAATGTAAGCGCCAGTTTTATGGACCAGGAAGCACTGCGATGCGCAGTTTCACACGACCACTGCGTTACTCACCACTTGTGTCAGTCACGTAGGAGGGAGGGGGGATGGGGGGGGGAGTGCAGCGGCTACCTATCCTAAATCTGTGTTCAAAGAATTTATCTGCGGACTGCGACGCGTGCTTTTTGAACATAATTGCATCAACGGAAGGGATGATAAGTTGATAACACTAACCAAATAGTATCTAACAACGTATGAAGCCATTCGCGAAACTGAAGTGGAAATGAGCGGGCACATAGTTCAAAGAGCTGATGGTCGTTGGGGTCCTAAGCTGGAGTAGCGACCCCGCACCGGGAAGCGCAGTGTTGGCAGACCCCCACCAGGTGGACCGACGACGTCAAGCGAGTCGCAAAGAGCCACTGGACTCAGGCGGCGCAAGACCGAAGCCTGTGGAAATCCATGCAGGAGATCTTTGTCCAGCAGTGGACGTATATCGGTTGATTAAGAAGAAGAGGTAGAGACAGCTCGGGATCGTCTTCAACTGGTAGATCACTGGCAGACCTCGATCTCTCGCCGGAATCGCCTTGGAAGTCAGAACACGATCTTATGGTCAAATATGGTTGAGCGAAGCAATGGCTGGTTCATGCGTCATGCTCGTGAACGGGTTCCACCGGCGGGAATGGGGCTACTTTCTGTCTGCCCGTCTTAACATGTGTTGAATTAAAATTAGGTATGATTTTGTGGAACTCCCACTCATTTTGTGGAAACACTCCATACATAGCATTGTACGAGTATCTATTGAATTGTAGACTTGTTTTGAAAAAAGCAACCGCCGAGTTTCTTGCTGGTTCTTCTCGACAGGAAGGGCATTCCGAACCAGTGGTAGACTTATCGACGATTCAAAAGCACTTGTAAAAAAAATTATTTGAATAAGAAACATTTCTTCTATTCTATTCAGAGTTGAGATCATTCGTCCACTGCACCCGGGGGTCCTACGCCACGTTCCCCAGTGCGGGGTCGCCATTCATTTCATGGCGTCAGGTATTTATTGTTTCAGGCACTTGTCGATGCCGCTTGTACGACAAAGCTTTGACCCCGCGGCGATCGACGAAACCTATCACCTGTTGCGTCGCGTGGCCGCTGCCCGAGTGTGTTCGACTGCGTTCAACATTCACATAATTCATTCATATATTATAACGATTTTGTAAAGTGGAAAGGTATTCTGCACTCCAGCGTGACCACAAATTTTGTAGCATTCTTTGTAGCAATTGCCAACGATCTAAATGAGAGAGAGAGATTTCCTCTAAGTTGATCTCCGGAACCGCTATAGGAGCTTCCCGAATCAGGAAGTGTCCAGGAGTAATTTGTTCGAGAGATCAACTTAGAGGAAATTTTCTCTCTCATTTAGATCGTTGGCAATTGCTACAAAGAATGCTACAAAATTTGTGGTCACGCTGGAGAGCAGAATACCTTTCCACTTTACAAAATCGTTATAAATGGTCAGATAAGGTGGCCGAACCAGACGTTGGTACTGTAGTTCTTGTAAAAGATGAGAGACTTCCTCCCGGAAAATGGCTCTTAGCTAGAATTATTGAGAAGCACCCTGGCAAGGATGGTCTAACACGTGTCGTAACTTTAAAAATGAAAGGTCATATTTTCAAACGCCCAATTACTAAAATTTGCCCTTTAGATACACAGTAAAATTGTTTAGACTTTCCTAGTCTTATAATCAATAATGGTTCATTATGTATACAAGCTGATGCAGCGGGCGTCCTTCGTGACACTCGATTGTTGCGTAGACGCGAGCATTCTTACCCAAAATAACCGGAGCCGCGCGAGCGAGACAGCATGCAGGAAGTGGACGACTGAGGAAACCAAAACAAAGCAAAATATTCCATTCAAATTTTTTTTTTTTAATAACATTTATCTCTGTTTAAACACAACAATATTAGATAATAACAGTGTCCTACTATGCTAACAGCGTGGAGTAGAGGTCCACGACTTACATTGGCTGTACCAGCAACTTGTCCAGCGCTGGGCGAGTCGCGAGTCTTATAATAGCCGTTGGTATGGGCGCGCCAGTTCGCTCGTAGCAATGCGGAACAGCTCCGGAGCAGAAATAAACGCCTCACCTTCCCAGTTGCCGACGACGCGCGCGCTGCTAGCTCACCTGGCCAGTGGCCACGCCGCCGCCGACCGACCATCGCCCAGGTAGCATCTTGTTGGTCTAGTGGCCAGCTTAGGTGGCCCGCTGCAGATATCTATTATTGGAACGAACTTCCTTATCGCGCGTTGCGACTTGCGAAATGGGGCTAGACGGAAATTAAGACCAAAAGTTGTAACGACACTTTCAACACTTTTTGATGGCCTAAAAAATATGTTATAACTAGTGGTTCGCCCCGACCTAAGACCTCGCGGTAGTGGTATCCCATGATTATTCATTCAATCGATACATGACGACCAAAACTAACACTATTATTATGCCCGTTTTCACCAAACATACCTAAATCATCCCCTATGTTGGAGTCTCTTTACGTAGGTAGCTCCAAAACACAATCCTAAGTCCTAACATCCGTCCCAATGTCCTTTTAGGTGTCCCGTACAGGATCGTGATAAGAGTTGACAGTAATCATCACCTAACTTATCATAGGTAACCCGTAAAGGTTAGGGAACATCAGTGAAAACATTGAATTATTATGTAGGTACTAACGAGTGAAAACGGGTTAGGGGCATCTGTACAAATCGTCATCTATCGACGCGAATAGAAAATATACCAAATGCAGCAATTATTAGTTTATTGAAGTTTGATATTTATATAAGAATAATTTTAATTGAATAATATGTTATTATATTATGTACCTAAATAATAATGCTCGACGCAAAACTGTTTTTGGGATAGATCGTAGTTGTGACTCCTAGTTCCATGGAATAGTTAATGACTGCGCCATCTATTAGCATTATTGTGAAGCTATGTGAAAATTACTGATGCTCATTAAAAATTAAATAATCTCGTTTCTTTATAATATTCATATAATTTTAGTATTTGTTGTTCAAGTACAGGATACAACTTTACAAGTGAAGTAAAAAAATAAGTACAGCTTGAAAATATATAGCCAATTTTCCCGAGAGCGTCTTCAAGCGAGCGCGGCGTATTAAATCGCCACTTTGAAAGTCCCCCATTTCGTCAATTTTAGGAAAAAAAAATAAAAAAAAATACGTTTGTACTCTGTTCCAAATTATCATTAAAATGATACACAGAAACCCTATGAATCGCAAAAAAAAAAAAAAATTCTTCGCATTCGCTTCTATGAAAGCCCCCCTGAAATAAAGATTTTTATAACTTTTTAAGCCATTTTCAGCTGGAGGCCATCGGTTTACATATTATATCTAAATTTGAAATAATTACGTTCAGTAATTCAAAAGTTATAAGGCTCTGACAGACGGACGGACGGACAAGTGCAAATCGCTCTAGTAAACTCAGAGAACTCGCTTCGCTCGGTCAATAATTTCAACAAGTTGTGCATCGCTCCCGTGGCTCAATTGGCCCGCGCGCGGCCGCCAACCGAAAGACTGGTGGTTCGAGCCCACCCGAGGGCGCGCAATCCTATTTTCATTTTTTATTTCATAAAATTATTTTTTTAATTTTAATATTTTATAAATTCGATATTTAGGCTTCCCTGGGGTCATTTTGATTTTTATCGATAAGTCATGATAAAAATGTATACCCGAATAATTTATTTATTTATTTTATTTATTTATTTTCCACACTTACACTGACATTACAGGATAATTATTTTCTTTATACCTCGAATATACTTGAAATTAATATTTTTATAATAATAACTTCGTTCCTATCTGGTATCCCACGACACCATACGACTTTTTATTTTATCAACGCTTTAAGTCCGAATGCTTGCATCAAAAACATAACTGACCTGGCTGAGACTTGTAAAAACGAAAATTTTTACGATTACACTACGCCACATATACCATACTTGACAGTAGCACCTGCAATAGCAATTAAAAACCGATGTTTTCGGCGAAATTTTTTAGGACTGCGCTCATTATCATCATTAGCAACCCATTAACGGCTCACTACTGAGCGCAGGTCTCCTCTCAAAGAAGGGTTGTAAGCCATAGTCCACCACGCTGGCCCAATGTGAATTGGCGGACTTCACACACCTTCGAGAACATTATGAAGAACTCTCAGGTGTGCAGGTTTTCTCACGATGTTTTCCTTCACCGTTTAATTGCTTAAACGCACTTGACTCCGAAAAGTCAGAGATCGAACCTGCGACCCCCCGAATAGGAGACCACAGTCCTAACCACTAGGCTGTCACTGCTTATACTAGGACTGCACTAGTCCACTTTAATATAGTCAATACTAATTAATGGTATTTACAAAAGCAATCCTTAAATCGACATTTTCGCGAGAGAAGCGAGCTCGAAATTTTTTACGACTACTACTATTCTGACTATTCTGCTATATACCTACTATATTTGGTACTTACAATATCAATTCAAAATCGACAATTGACACTTTTCTGGACAAATTACCCGTAAACTTTGTTTTATCAATGTACTGAAAAATTTGTAAATTTTTAGCAAGTAGTAGAAATAGAAATATTTTTATTCTATTTCTCTATTCCAATTTTTCTATCATTTATTTCAATTTTTATTTACTTTTAACATTGTATTTAACCAGTTTTTATATGGGACCTGCAATAAAATGATTTTATTATATTTTATTTTATTTATTCAAATAAACTTTTTTACAAGTGTTTTTGAATGCTTGATGAGTCTACCAATGATGCACTACTATTGTTGAAAAGTGAAATGATTTGACAAAAGTGATGGTCACAAAAAGGAGGAAGCCGTGACTCGATTGACTCGCAATGAGGGTCGGGGGTCGGCCGCCTCATCAATATTCTAAGTTAACCGCATTTTAGTGGCAAAACTGTCGACTTGTGTCGAGTTCTCGTCGACAAGTACGGTAGTAGTAGGACATTAAAGGTAAAATACCTTCATTTATGAATTGCTCATTGACCTGCTGGCTGCTGCAGTCTAGACTCTAGACAAGCGAGGTTTCTTATAAAATAAATGCACATTTGGCCTAGCCTTGAAGTCTAGCACTGTAGTGTATTGTGGCTAGGTATGATAATGCTTAAGTTCCCACTTCTACTCTGTCTTCTTTATCAACCTATAGACATCCACTGCTGGACAAAGGTCTCCTGCATGGACTTCCACAGGCTTCGATTTGATGTCGTCGGTCCACCTGGTGGGGGGTTTGCCAACAATGCGTTTCCCGGTGCGGGGTCGCCACTCCAGCACCTTGGGACCCCAACGACCACCAGCTCTTCGAACTATGTGCCCGCCCATTTCCACTTCGCGACACGCTGAGCTACGTCGGTGACTCCACTCTGTGCTCAGTTGTATATATCTAACTAAATTAACAAGCTATGCTTAATTTAGAAAAAATTGAACCCACTTCAATATTAGCGAAATAAAGAATAACTGAAAAGGGAAAAGTGTGTCCATCTTGAAAACTACCGAACCGATTTTGATGAAATCTTTAGTTCCCTAAGTTGAAGTAAATGATGCTTTCATCTTAGATCATAGATAAAATTATGGGTTCATTTAGTTCAACAGTTTTTCGATTTCAACAGAGTTTAGTTCAAGATTTAGTTCAATTAAAAATCAAATATGGTTGAGCGAAGCAATGGCTGGATCATGCGTCATGCTCGTGAACGGGTGCCACCGTCGGAAGCGGGGCTGCTGGTCTGCCAGTCTTGACATGTATTGAATATTGTACTTATGTATTTTTGGAGTTGTTCTATAAATATTATATCATCGTATTGTTGGAAATATTCTATTCTAACAAGTTGCATGGGGTAAATCGGCATGGCATCCAGCTGCCCACAAGATATTATAAAAAGTTATTAAAATGTAAATACATATTACCTACAAAAAAATATTGTAAAATGTGTAATTTTGAAAAGAGAAACTGCTGAGTTTCTTGCCGGTTCTTCTCAGCAGAATCCGCTTTCCGAACCGGTGGTAGAGTCATGACTTGTCATAAGCGCCACAGGTTGGCCTACATGAAATAAATGATTTTGAATTTGAATTATGCATTCATTTAGTTCAACAGTGATACCCCGGTATAAAAATTATTTTCTTTCTCAGGATCAAGTTTTGTCGGCTCTAAAGACGTCAAAAATTTACAGATAGAGAGATTTACTTTCGCTTCATAATATTAGTAGTTATTACCTACTTACTTACTGATTACCTACCTAGTTACCTACTATGGAATTGCTCAAAACTCTCGAAAACATAATTAATGCAACGCCAGCAGCAGCAATGCTTCTAGCCGGTCGGCTTATTCTATGGCTGGTCATATTCCACTCACGCGTCATCACTTTCGACCGGTTAGCATTCTAAATAAAAACTGGAAACGATAAATATGTAAGGAGACACTCTCCATAGCAGCCGTATACGTGTAGCTACAAGCGACTCATAGTGACTGCCGCGGGCTGGCCGTAAGCCGACGGAATAGTAATGGATCTATTCTCTGCCTACGTAATGGATAATGGATATAACTTGTTAAGTCATTGCAATGTTACCGCGCCCGGGACAAGGTCACTGCCGAGCCCGGCGGCCGGCGCCCTCTGCTGGCGCCCAGTTACATAGGACGATGTTATCCTCGACATTTCTATTTTACTTCTAAAATAATAAGGTAGGTAAATATTGTACGGGATTAATAAACAATTGTACATTAAAAAATTTATTTTTAAAAAACAAGCTTTTAGTCGCTGGCTACATCGTCAGATCCTGGCTATCAACTAGAACCAGACTACTTGTGAAGACGAATCTAACGAGCCCAAACTAGATGGGGTTACGTCGTTTTATTACAGAGTTGTCTAAACCACCTTCCGGCTTCTTCATGACACCCTGAATATCATCTAGGACCACACTACTTGTCAATACTAATCAAACGAGTCTAAACTCGGTGGTAGGTATTACGTCATTTTATTACAGAGTTACCAAATCCACCTTCCAGTTTCATCATCAGACCCTGGTAACCATCTAAAAACAAACTACTCGTCAAGAAGAATCAAGCGAGCCGAAACTCGATCAGGTTGTGTCGTTTCATTGCGAAGTTGCTATGGCCACCTTCCAGCTCCATCATCAGATCAGCACCATGTCATCATAATATTGCATCGTCACGCTATTTACACATGTATGCAAAACTGCGGACATTCCAATAAGAAATTAAAACAAGATTGTGTCGTAAAAATTATTTATTAACAAAAATCCATTGAGTACATACATTATCTACATGACCTACAAAATTTATTCACAAATCAAAAAGGAAGTAAAAAATCTCAAAGCCTCTATTATTATCTAAACATTTAAATGATTTTATTATCAGCGTCAATAAACATAATAATTATTTTATTCCTATGTACAATTATTAATAATAGAAAAACAATGATTATTTATCTACATAAACTCTACGAGTGTAAATAGGTAGGTATACACATCACAATCATCATAGACAAACAAGTAGGTAGGCAATAGGCATGCTGACAATCTAGTTCAAGTAATAAATACTAACGCGAGCGTATTTTTCGCTGCAATTTCAAGCATTCTTTATAATGAGTTATCAGGCAACAGTGCAGCAGACAACCACACCCACATGTATAATCATTAATCATATAAGTACACTAACTGGGAAGAGTGTAGTGAGTAGTGGAGAGACGGTTGGATCATGCGTCATGCTCGTGAACGGGTTGCACCGGCGGGAATGGGGAATGGAATACTTTCTGTCTGCCCGTCTTAACATGAATTGAATTGTAGTTCCTACGCTTTTTAGGAACTTGCACACCATTGTGGAAATATTATATATAGGTAATATTCTATTCTATTCTAACAAAGTTGCATGGCTTAAATCGGCATGGCATCCGGCTGCCCACAAGATAGTATAAAAAACTTATTACAATGTAATAGCTTTATAATAATATTGTAAAATGATTATTTTGAAAAGAGCAACTGCTGAGTTTCTTGCCGGCTCTTCTCAGCAGAATCCGCTTTCCGAACCGGTGGTAGATTCATGACGTGTCATAAGAGCCACAGGTTGGCCTACATGAAGTAAATAATTTTAAATTTGAAAGAGTCTCCGCTACACACTACCCTGGAGACGCCAACAACAGCCTTATCTCCACTACACAGTACACACAAATATATTCCGCGCTAGATTTGCTCGCTCTGGGTGATAACGAACGTCATTATATGAATTCATTGACATCTAAACCAATTCACAATTATTATAATGAAATAAATATTCTAAATAATATCGTCGGTCGGTCCAATTCATTAATGGAACATTTCAAAATTTACTGTTTCGAGTAATTCAGGGGATTATGTCGTTTCCTGTCGATTAGAACCAAAATTAGACTCGTGCCGTTAGTGTTTCGGAAAGATTATTCCTACTATTTTGGATATTTAACTCAAAACACCCAATTTTGGAAATGTTCCACCAAAAATAACGTTTTTTAGACCCTCACCAGTGCAGTGGTTCGACCTTACAAAAGTTAGTAAATACTTTTTGTGCTAAGCTGTTTATTTATTCATATAAGTGACAACCTACTTCCCGCCGCATCACAATGTACATTTTTTACATAATATTAGAAATGTATAGGTAAATAAATGTATAGGTAAATAAACAATGCACCTATTACCTACCATCACTATTCGCTAGTTTTACACCTAAAGCAAGAGGCGAATGTTTTACAGCTTGCTCACATGGGTCACTGGGACACAACAATACTTAATTTTCTAATTTTAATATCTTACTAAAGTTAGGCGCATCTCATTTCCATTAATTCATCTCATTTTTATTCATTAATCTCATTTTCATTTATTCGTTTCATTTTCATTAATTAATCTCATTTTCATTTATTCATCTCATTTTCATATTTGTTGGTTGTTGGTAGCAACGGATCGTCGTCATTTCTTGGACATTGGCTAAACGTATCCCGGAAAAATAAAGTGATGCCGCGGGATTTCCTATCCCGGCACGGTTGCATCAAGCAATTGTCTGTTTGGTTATTTACTAACTAGCTGATGCCCGCGATTTCGCCCCCGTGGATTTAGTTTTTAAAATCCCTCGGGAACTCTTTGATTTTCCGGGATTAAAAGTATGCCTATGTCACTCTCCAGGTCCTCAACTATACTTACTCATGCAAAAAAATCAGGTCGATCCGTAGCTCTGTTGCGGCGTGATTGAAGGACAAATCAACAAACATATTTTCGCATTTATAATATTAGTATGACAAGTACGAATCGATATGACACCGCGCATAAATTATAACTATCAATTTTACTTTAGAACAATGGACTTTTTGCGTAATAAAACTAATTTATGATGGCATTCTTTTGCAATAATTTAAATCATAAAGGTTATTTTAATGGTAAATATTGACCTACTGACATTACCTACCTCATACCTGACACCGACTGACTTAGCTATAAAATATTTCAAACAATTACTGCCGTTTATATCGCTTAGCATTATTTTGAATACTGCTCCCTCTTATGAAAGTATATAATAAAATAATAGTAAAAAAAACTAAAAACACGCTTTTTATAGAAAACCAAACTAAAAAATAGAAAATAAATTTTAATAAATTTAAATTAAGAATAGGGTCCAAAAATTTCAATAAATATAAATTAATAATAAGTGTAAATAAAAAAAATGTATTTTATTTTAAAAAAAGCGTGGGGTGCTTTTTAAGATATTATCAAAATGATAATCACTCTACTCATATCTGTCAATAAAATATTTATAACTATTGACACCATGCACCCCACGCTTTTTTTAAAATAAAATACATTTTTTTTATTTACACTATTATTAATTTATATTTATTGAAATTTTTGGACCCTATTCTTAATTTAAATTTATTAAAATTTATTTTCTATTTTTTAGTTTGGTTTTCTATAAAAAGCGTGTTTTTAGTTTTTTTTAACTATTATTTATTTTCTACTTTTTAGTTTGGTTTATTTTTAATAGCTTGTTTTTTTAATTTTAATATATCTATATATATCCATGTAAAATTAACATGGATGGTGATATATCTATATCTATAAATATTATGTACATTTATTTTACCAGGGGCGCTAGTGCAGTACCTTCCTAGTATATAATAGCTGTTTTTTCGGCAACTAATTTTGATTGTTTTTTTTTTTGTTTTTTTTTTCAAATTAGTGTATTGTCATCGGTCCTCGATAAATCTACAAAGTTTGAACGAAATCTGGCCGTTTAAAGTGGGTCAACATCGCGCCCAAAGAAGTCGGTTACAAGTTACATTGTTACAAACATACAAGTGAAGCTAATAAAAAGCGTATAATAAAAGCGAAAGGTCACTCACTCACTCACTGACTGAGTCATCACGAGATCTCAAAAACTACAAAACCTACAAACTTGAAATTTAGGTTAAATCTAGGACGTACCTAGGTGCCAGCTAACGGATTTGAGAAAATCCCCCCCTAAGGGGGTGAATTCGGTTAGAAAAGTTATATGAGTCCTGTTTTTGAAAATCGGCATTTGGATTATTAACTTTAAATAATAAAAACCTGTAGAAGTTATTTTGCAAAATCACCCTTTAAGGGTGATAAAATAGGGGACGAAAGTTTGTATGGGATAGTTCTTATTATTGTCATTGTTCAACTTGAAATTTGGAAGGTAGGTTCTTTTAGGGGTGACTCAGCTTAGGCCGAAATTAGACGGGGCCCCGTTCATCGTTCGTTTTTGCGAACATTTTTTGCGAAAAATGCCCAAAGGGCAAATTTAGCCGGGTCATTTTCGATGACTTTCGATGAAGCCTCGAAAATGAAAGCAAAATATAAGGCAATTTACCCCGGGTTCTATTTCCAAAACTTATACTTTATTTATTTTGTCATATCCTGCAGTTAAATTGTAACAAAGTAACTAAGTATGGACTAAGTATACTTGGTGCTTCCTACTATTATATTGTATCGTGTGGTGACAGTACTTAGAAATAAAATTCTGATACTTACATCCTAGCTACAATTATTGTGTTGTTTTCTAAATACAGAAATGGGCGTTTATATACTTTATACCATGGAAATTGAAATAATTTTAGCATTATTTTGGACAGTTAACAAGGTGTGGATTACAATAGGGTCCAATTCTTAGAATATTTATGACAAGTATATAATAAATACATAGAATAGAATAGAATAGAATAGAAATATTTTTTATTCAAATAAACTTTACAAGTGCTTTTGAATAGTCGATGAATCTACCACTGGTTCGGAATGCCTTTCCTGCCGAGAAGAACCAGCAAGAAACTCGGCGGTTGCTCTTTTCAAAACAAAACAATAGAGTAAATACTATGCTATATATGCAGTGTTTCCACAATGAGGAAAGTTCCAAAAATGCATACAGACTAACTTCTATCTTAAGATGGGCAGACATAAAGTAGCCCCATTCCCGCCGGTGGAACCTGTTCACGAGCATTACGCATGACCCAGCCATTGCTTCGCTCAACCATATTTGAGGGAACGTAACAACCCGCATCATAATAATTTATGCCGCATAATATTATGTATACTATGATGTAAGCATAAATTGATACTCTACAAAGGGGACTTTAACTAGTAGGTATTATCAAAGATAGCAGTAAATAATCAATTAACACAGGAATTAATCTAAATTCTTTCTCTAGATTTGAATCGAGATATTATATCGAGAGATTGAGCGTGCAGTGATCCGAGCGCAGCGTAAGGGGGAGTGTTGGAGCGGCGCCAGCAGCGAGACATTTGTAAACAATCATCACTGCGATCACTGATCTATTATATTTATCTAACGATAGCTACTAACATTGTAAAATGTAAATGCGAAAATGTATTTATTTATTGGTCTGTCCGTCGATCACATAGCAACTGAGCAATGGATTGACGTGATTTTTTCATGGTTGAGGACCAGAGTGGAGAGTGACAATAGTTATTTGTTATACAAGAGTGCAAAGTTGCTTTTTAACCGCGTGCTCAGTTTTGATGACCGAGCAAGCGAAGGATTCTAAAATTGAATCACGAGCGCAGCGAGTGATTCAAAAATTAGAATCCTGAGCGTTAGCGAGGGAATCAAAAGAGCACGAGGTGAAAAATCTTTGCACTCGAGTGCAACACGTAATTTTTCATCTCCCCATTCAAACAATATGACGTGAAAAGAAAATGGCGCGCGCAAAGCAAATTAAAAAAAAGTACACCAAGAAGGTTCCAAGTCTGAGTTTTTAACAAATTAAAAAAGGTTGTATGATAAATTCGGCACCATGGAGGTAGAAGTAAATAGGTTTAATGATGTTTTGAATTCACAAACTTAGTGCACACGATGTTCTAAATTCAATTTACTTTATCCTCTAGAGGATAAAAACGGCTTTTACACTCCGATATCGAAGAGCAAAAATACTCTTTCCGAGATGGGGAGATGAAAAGTACTTTTCAATTTACTATAGTTTCCTACCAACTTAGAATATCATGAATGCAGAAGTGTTTGTTGGTGTGCAAATAAAGGTACTTAATGCTAAATGTGACATCTTATATATATAAAAGAAAGTGGTGTTAGTTACACTATTTATAACTCAAGAACGGATGAACCGATTTGGCTGAAAATTGGTGGAGAGGTAGCTTAGAACCAGGAGACGGACATAGGATACTTTTTATCCCGTTCGACCGCGTTTCCGTCAAGTTACTATAAAACGTGGTATATCAAAAACGCATCTGACATGGAATAACAAAACGCAAATGAAAGTGGAATAACAAAACGTAAATGACAGCTAAACGTAATTTTGTCTTTGGTTGTAAAAAATTTGACAATTATAAAAAGTGTTATAACTAGTGGTTCGCCCCGAACTGAGACCTCGCGGTAACGGTATCCCATGATTATTCATTCAATCGATACATGATAACCAAAACTGACATTATTATTATGCCCGTTTTCACCAAACATACCTAAATCATCCCCTAAGTAGGAGTCTCTTAACGTAGGTAGCTCCTAAATACAATCCTAAGTCCTAAGATCCGTCTCAATATCCTTTTAGGTGTCCCGTACAGGATCGTGATAAATAAGTTGACAGAAAACATCACCTAACTTATCATAGGTAGCCCGTAAAGGTTAGGGAACGTTAGTGAAAACATTGAATTATTATGTAGGTACTAACGAGTGAAACCGGGTTACGGGCATCTGTACAAATCGTCATCTATCGACGCGAATAGAAAATATACAATATTTAACTCAAATTTAACTAAAAAATAATTTTAATTGAATAATATGGTACAAAAAAAATTATAATACAATTATTGTATTATATTATGTAACTAAATAATAATGGTCGACGCAAAACTGTTTTTGGGATAGGTCGTAGTCGTAACTCGTAGTTCCATGGGAATAGTTACTGACTGCGCCATCTATTAGCATTATTGTGAAGCTATGTTGATGCTATATGAATTACTGATGCCCATTAAAAATTAAATAATCTCGTTTCTTTATAATATTCATATAATTTTAGTATTTGTTGTTCAAGTACAGGATATAAGTGACCTAAAAAAATAAAATCAGTTTGAAAATCCATAGCGGATTTTCCTAGAGAGCGTCTTCAAGCGAGCGTATAAAATCGCCACTTTGAAAGCCCCCCGTTTCGTCAATTTTAAGGGAAAAATTTAAAAAAAAATATTTTTGTACTCGGTTCAAAATTATCTTTAAAATGATACGGAACAATTTTATGTAAGGCGATAAAATTTTTTTTACTTCGCATTCACTTCTATGAGAGCCCCCCTGAAATAAAGATTTTTATAATTTTTTATCCAATATTCGGCTGAAGGCCATCAGTTTACATATTATATCTAAATTTGAAGTAATTACGTTCAGTAATTCAAAAGTTATAAGGCTCTGACAGACGGACGGACGGACGGACGGACGGACGGACAAGTGCAAATTCACTCTAGTAGACTCAGAGACCTCGCTTCGCTCGGTCAATAAAGCATTACTGATATTATAAATGCGAAAGTGTGTTTGTTTGTTGGTTTGTCCTTCAATCACGTCGCAACAGAACAGCGGATTGATGCGATTTTTCGCATGGGTATAGTAATGGATGTAGTAGTGGTTCCTCAGACCGGGAGAGCTACTTTTTGTCTCGGAAAATGAAAGAGTTCCCGCGGGAATTTTAAAAACTAAATTCATGCGGACGAAGTCGCGGGCATCAGCTAGTTATTTATAAGATAAAACGTCTTGCATCCTTCCATTGTTAATTTCTACAATTGATTCCTTCGGAAGGTTTTCTTCTTACTATTTATTTATTTGCGAATTTGAATTATTACTTCAATCATATTTTTTGCTGCGCAAATTCGTAAAAATATAAATAAATACCTAAGTAATTGCTTACAACTAACAAGTACCTACTCAGTTAACCTTTCCTTGAGCTGTGCAAGCCACGTCGCGGGTAATAGCTAGTTTGTATGTAGAGAAATATTGAACATGTGAACTACAGAAGTTGTCTACATTGTATGTTACACGTGTTCAGCAATATTTACACTTACTCGCTGTGTTGCCAACCTCCTCAGTCCGTCACTGGTCTGCTGCCGACCGCTGACCGCGCACCGCGCGCCGCCGCTCGAACTTACGGAGTTACGAGTTACAACCCGAACATTGAAACTTTACTACTAGCATTGCTATAGTTCTTGCAATTCACGAGGGCGACTGACTTATGGTTATGTGTGTGTCGTATCTGTATAGGTAAGTGTGAGCGAGCGCAATGCTCGCGCCTGCCCGCTCCCATCTAGGCTTTGACAGGCACGCACACTTATGCAATGTGCATGTACACGAAGTAACCACGAGTAAAGCTCACTCGCCTTCGTGAATTGCAAAAACTTGTAGCCTCTAGACCTGACACCTTGAAGAGATTAGCTACAGCGAAGCTTTTTACTTAAGAAATCTCAACTTATATAATTCGAAACATGTTTTGGATGTCAAAAAGCTAGTTCTTGATTTGAAGAAATGACGTTACATAACTGTGTTAGGAGCAGCCTTATGTCGCAGTTTTTTAATAACAAAATACATTTTCTCAAATTTGCTCGGAAATCGCTTCTTTATTTAAAAAAAACGAAACGTCAATTGGCTCATTGCTGGCGTGGCGCCAGAAATTACGTAACAGGACAATAATGTAAATTGCTGGACAGGTACGAGGTTTTTAAAATGTACACTTTCCTCTAATAGGTGTTTCTCCTCTGCGATTAGGTGTTTTAAATGTGCATTTCTTTCGCTGAGTTACACAATTTAAAAAAATAAGAATGATTTTTTTTAAATGGAACAAAAAGAGCGTGGTTTAATTGGAGGTAAAGAATTATTGGTGACTGGTGTTTTCTTTTACAATATATTTCTTGTTCTGAAATAAAAATGGATTCGGAATCGGATGAAGAACAAATCTAAGATAACCACCCAAATAAATGACGCTATACTCACTACACCTTTCGAACCTCAGCCGTCTACGTCATCTGAAGCACCACATACCAAATTAGCTACTAAAGCCTCCAGTGATCCTTCAGAACTAAACTCAAGCCAAAGTATTCAACATGTTAACTTACCTGGCAAAAGTATACAATTATCATTTCATAACTGTACAAATTGTATCTACTATAACATTTAACATGAAATAAAACAGTGTTTCTTTAATTATTTTTTGTTGTTTCTTAGCAAATTAGAGAAAAGTACTATATAAGCCTCGGCCGAAATAGCAATTCATGGCCTCGTTTACTTAAAAAGGCCTCGGCTAGCGCCTCGTCCTTTTAAAATCACTTGGAAGTCCTCGGCTTCGCCTCCAATGTTACTCGTCCATAAATTGCTTTATTCCGAGCCTCGACAATAATGTACTATTCTCGCGCATCCATCTTTCGCGGCTAGAAGTTTGCTTTTGCTAAAGGCCATTCTTAGGACGTGGTACCATCGATGTAAGTAATATCGGTACTCTATGGAGGCAACACTGCAGTCTGCAACAGTGAATAAGCGCGCTGTAGGAACCTTACGGTCCGGGAGCCGGTAACATTAGAACTCTCTATGGGAATTAGTAGTTAACAATTAAACGATTAAATTAAGCTTGGTAATGCGAGATAGGTCCGGCCAAAAAAAGTTGTTTGCGCAGTCCCTAAAACAGAACATCATGCCCCCTCACTAGACATTACCACTATAAAATGCAAGGACGCAGGTAGACGTCGAGTGAATAAGCTTAGCAGTAGGATTTATCGGGCCGTCGCCGTCGCCGCGTACGGAGGATGAAATATTTATCAGCGGGAATGTGACTCGTTGACTACCGAGTACCGAGTTCCGAGGAGTGAGTACAGGTAGCACCGACAAGCGCTGTGCCACTCGTGTCGTAGCTTATCGCGCCAGTACAGTCGCCTGCAGCGGTGCCGCGCACGGCGCAGGCGACCTTCGCATTCGTGCCGTGATGAGATGCGGCCGTGAAGCCCTGGACAAGCGAAACGCGCGGCGGTCATACATAGCGAGTACCGAGGAGTGAGTACAGGTAGCACCGACAAGCGCTGTGCCGCTCGCGGTCGTAGCTTATCGCGCCAGTACAGTCGCCTGCAGCGGTGCCGCGCACGGCGCAGGCGACCTTCGCATTCGTGCCGTGATGAGATGCGGCCGTGAAGCCCTGGACAAGCGAAACGCGCGGCGGTCATACATAGCGAGTACCGAGGAGTGAGTACAGGTAGCACCGACAAGCGCTGTGCCGCTCGCGGTCGTAGCTTATCGCGCCAGTACAGTCGCCTGCAGCGGTGCCGCGCACGGCGCAGGCGACCTTCGCATTCGTGCCGTGATGAGATGCGGCCGTGAAGCCCTGGACAAGCGAAACGCGCGGCGGTCATACATAGTACCTATAGTGCGCGCGCTGTCAACTGAGTCGTCGGGCCATGAATGTGAATAACAGCAGGGATGTGCCACCAGTGCGCCTGGATTTCAAAAAATTAAAAGGTGATATTAACGGGCACACTCGAATATATTTTTGTTTTTAAATGAATTGAAAACTGATCCCGAAAAAATATCCCAGCTTAATTTTAATAAAACCCGGGAAATGAAAAAATGTTATAGTCTGTGTGAACAAACGCCTAACAGACTACTCCGTCTGATGAAAGGGAAACTGAAAACAGGGCGGTGGATCAAGGTGAGTCTTCATGACAGGGCGCATAATATAGTGACTCCGACACTCTGAGGAGAGCCCGTATGAAGGCGTGTGAAACAACAATGCAATGTGGAGTGCTCATTGCACGATAGCTCTCGGCAGACGGACTGAGCTTAGATGACGGCAACTTTGGCGGGAGATGGAATCTCGCACGAAACAAATCTACAGGTTTATGAGAATTGAGACCAGTCTGAAGAAGAACTGAAAATACAACTGAATGGGAATGGTGACGGTTTTTCATACTTTAAGTACTTATCCACTATTCAGATTACGCTTAGCAGAATCGCACGGCGTAGTATGAACTAAGCTTGGCCTACTTCAAATCTCAGATGCGCTCCATGTGACGTCACGCGGCACGCCCCAGCAGCACAGTGAGAACGTCGTCACAGCTCCGTACGAACCGTTGCCGGAACGCGTCTTGTTCGGCCAGCGCTCGTCGGCCTGGCAACCGGCTCGCCTGCCCTACGCGCTAATATCTACGACCCACATACGTTCTTGTACGGTGTATGGTGTACAGTGTGCACGCACGGGAGCTGCTGTGAGCGGTTGTCGGGGCGAGCGCTTTTTGCTAGCGGTACTTTAAATGCAGGTTTACTGTTGGGTTTCGACTTTCGACACGAAAATATATAATGGGTAAATAACTTTGCACCGTTTTTATACACCTTTTCTTCAAATACCGAACCTAAAACCTTTATAAATATAATATAATCTGCAAGAGCATAAGGCATAGGTACTAATATCTGTAAGTAAAATGGGTATTAAAAAAAAATTAAGTCTCGCCATATAATTATGTTAGGCACTGATGTCCTACAATTGCAGAGACACCTACTAACATTTCCCTTACGTGTCCAATACCCAACTATATAATAGCTCTGGTAGGCGAGTGGAGACCGCGACGCGCGACGTCGGACTTTGTTGCAGTGCTTGCTCGGTACACGTTAATTAGATCGTGTAGAGCAGCTCCTCGCACATAAGTGAGTGCCGAGTGGATAAAATAATGATATATAAACAGAATATGGGCGCGCTTGTCGCGGGGTCGACGACCTCGGCCGCGGGCGCCCGACGCGCGGACCGCGTGTGAACTGCGCACCAGGTGGCACTTTTTTGAAGTCCGTGGTTCGAATCCCAGACACACAGACCCTCTTCCAGACTCAAACACGAAGTTAATATAAGAAAAAAATAGAAATGTGCTGCCAGGATGGATGCGGCGCGTAGAACCGCGGCCAAGAACGAGTTGAGCGGGCCCAAGCGAGAAATGGTCAGCCATCGTCGCGGAATTGCAGAAGCGATGGACGAACGAGACGCAAGGAGTTGAGCTTCTTCGGTTCTTCCCGGACGCGTCGGCTCGGGGCAACCTGGGCCGCACCGGACTATGAGACCACGCAGGTTCTGACTGGCCCCCACTGCTTCAACAAGCGCCAGCATGAGATGTGTCTCGTTTGGAGTAGCGCGTATCTGTGTGGGCAGGCGGAGGAAGATCTCCGCCATGTCCTTAGGGAGTGTGAGTTGTATGGGGATCTCCGGCTCAACCTGCTGGATGGGGTCGTTCGCGGGAAGAGGATCCAGTCTTCTATCAGAAACTCGTCTCCTCGGAGGAAAGCTTCGGCAAGCTACGGGAGTTCGCTCACCAGTGGCACAGGAGGCGGAACAGCTCGGCGCCGTGGTCACCGTACAGGCAGGTTTACAGTAACCTCGCCGTCGGCTTCTGGCGGAGCAGGTTCGGCGAGTCGGCCGGAAGCGAGACCTGCCGCCGACACTGCTCATTACCATACAGGCAGGTTTGTTTTGATCCGAGGAAAACCTGCCTGCCACCTTCGATCCAAACGAGTAAGAGGCGAGTGGGACGGGCTTAAGAGGGACAGCGCATAGAGACAAGCATCTTTCTTCTTTTTCCTATTTTCTTTGTTAAAAGCTTTTTCCAGTATCAAGCCAGAACAATGCCGACGAGCTCGATAGAGGCATAGAGTAGATTGGGCGAAAAGATGTGCCAATTTTCTTACAACCATCTTTTAAGTAAAATCCAAACTGTGCCAAACAAAGCGAGGTGTTTGGGCGACATTCCCAATTGATTCGAGCATGCCTGATGCTTCCATGTGGATTTAATTTTTCCCAGAAAAAGGTTTTCTTTGATCCACAGACAAACGACAATGCTGGCATGGTTAAAGTGCCGTGTACTTTTCCTGCCATTCAATTTCTGGTTGCCAGCGCTGGACTGAACAATATCACGTGTTGGATAAATACTCAAGCGTGTAAACGTCAAGATGGCGTGACAGCGTTCGCCGTTGACTGGAACTGCCACCAGTCTTTGAATCAGTAAGACTGCTGCGCGCGGAGCTGATCATAAATCACGTTATCGGAACAGAGGTATGTGGGTAGGTACTCCTTAGGCAGTATTACGTATTTAGTAACAGGTATTATCGGACGGGGATTGCTTTATCGACTGTTGATACTAAAATGTTGATAAAAATCGTCATTATGTAAACTACACTTATTTAAAAATTTTAAGTACTCTCTCAACCCATCGTCGGTCAACTATAGGCTCCCCTCAGAATGAGTATAGTCCACGCGTACGCCATCCGGCGCGCCGGCCGTGCGGATCAATCTTAGGCCCAAACAAAGAATAGATTTAAGTACGTACTGGAAAATGCAATAGAAGACACACTTGAAAACGGGACTATCAAATCATTAGGTATCTGCAAATTACAGAGGCACTTATCCAAAATGTTATCCGCCGATAACGCAGCGGTTACAGATAGCAGCGATACGACCCGGGCAGCGGGCAGCGGGCAGCTACCGCGCGCCGCTGCCGTTCGCCGGACACGGGGCAGCAGATAGCGACGATATCGCTATCTTCTTTTTTAAGTCGAGTCGAGCATGTTTGAAGTTTTAAATACGTTTCAAATTACGCTTACCTACCCATTCCTCGCTACATAGCTTATCGCTTGTAACGCATATCGCATGATCCCGAAAGTAATTCTAGAACTGTCACTGCATAATTACATAATTATTTATTTACCTACTTATTAGATGTTTTAAAACATTCTCAATCAAATGAATGTCGGTATATGTGTACATACTTATTTTACATTTTTTCAAACATGTACCAACTACCGAGTTTCTTAACGGTAAAAATCTGCATACCGAACCAGTAGTGCAGTTGCTTCCATCGGGTACAAAGAATTTCTATTCAAAAGAACCTCCGAAGTGCATATATACTTAGTTCCAATATTTCAGGCATTCACAGATTGAGCTAATGGCAACTATATTACTGATAGATCGATGACGTCCAACGGTCCAGCAGGCAAGATAAGCGGTGCAGCGTGAATCTACTGCCGGCAGCCAGCCGGGGGAGGCGTCAGGAGCTCGTGTCTTGTGTCGTGAGCGAGGGTCGTAAGGCGGTGACGCGCACGCAAAGGTCGCGCGCGCAGCTGCCTCCGACGTGCAAGGAATTGATACAAGTTAACCCCTTCATCCCCTCCTTGACATTAACAAGTACTCGTTGTTCAATAAAATTTAACGGTTGATTATTCAATACTGTCGATCTACTCCACTACCGGGTCATAAGTCATAACTTGGTAAAGGAAGTAATGTCTGCATTAATTTCATAGAGAACCTTATGCCCGTTTCCAGACAGACATCTAACTTCCAGCTCATGCTGCAAGCTGTCTAACGCTAGTCGCTAAGCTTGTCGAGATCGGTCGGCAGGTCGAGTGTTCGAGCAGCGAACAGTGAACACACGTTTTCGCATTTGTAACATCCAGTATGGACATCTCCGGCGCGTTTAATGGAGTGCAGTAGTTCGTTTGGTGAGTCGGTAGCCGAACTAGCCGGCCGATAGCATCATGTCGGGCGACAACGCGACACGCGGGTTTTACTGATGCGGCCCTTCCCCCGGTCCGGCCCGCACCCGGCCAGCGCCCGGCCAGCGCCCGGCCAGCGGCCGCGCGGCCGACCCGGATTTTGCCGAGTTGCCGACTCATAAGAACACATCGCAATTATTATGTACTTATTTGATAAGGACGGACGGACATACACGGAGCGTCAATAGCTTCAACAACAATTTATTGTTCGTGAAAATAATACACCTTCACCAGTATAGAATCATTATCACCTTGTCATTCTGAATCTACCGGCCCGCGTGATTTCCGTTAAAACGATCTTGTAATTTAGCGTTGTGAAGTAAATGGATTTTGTAAAGAGGGTGGATTCTGACCTTACAGTTAAAAATCTGACAGTTAAATGTACGTAAAGAAGTATGTTGAAAATAAACAAGCAATCGATAAAGGCGTATGAATTATAGCGAACTATATAGGGTTTGATCTCGAACGTATGTTTTGAAGAATAGAAAAACAGCAAAGTTATTTCATTCAGGAAAGTAGGTAACGGCATCAATTTAGCGCGATGTGTTGACTGTCAAATGTCAATATGTAGCGAGGGGCGCGGCGGGGGGCGCGGGGGGCGCGGGGCGCGGGGCTCGGGTATCGCTGAATCAACAGTTGTTGTCACCCTCGCCCTGCCCTGCCCCCCGCTCGCTGCCCCCTCACCCCTGCCCCGTCATCCACCTTCCCAAACTAACCAAGTGTCTCCCCTGTGTGGTCAACCGTGCCAGACTGACAAATTTCTTAAACGATTCTAATAATAATCAAAGAAAATTCCAAGTTTACGCGGACCTCTAAACGCAATTAGGTACTTTCCTACTGACCGGAGACATTTTCATGGTTTTACACATTGCCTACAAGTGCAATTTGATAGAGTAGGTACCCTAATTACCTACCTATACTTATTATCATGGATTTGCAATGCTAGGAGTAGGAATTGCTACAAACACAAAAAACAACAAAAATTTTAAAAACGATTGTTTGTGCTATGCTATAGTTTAAATAACCATGTTAATAATAGTAGGAGCAAATCTTATCCTTACTAATATTATAAATGCGAAAGCGTGTTTGTTTGTTGGTTTGTCCTTCAAGCATGCCGCAACAAGGCAACGGATCGACGTGATTTTTTGCATGGGTATAGTTGAAGCAGGTCCTCAACTATACCCAGTTTAGAGTGACATAGGCTACTTTTTATCCCGGAAAATCAAAGAGTTCACGAGGGATTTCAAAAACTAAATTCGCGCGGACCAAGTCGCGGGCATCAGCTAGTATTTCAATAATATCGCAGGCATACATACACTTCAATTTTATTTATTTGTATAGATGAAACATAATTATTATCAACAAACGCACGTGACTCCAAAAACAGACAGCGAAGTGAATTATGACACTCAAAGTTGCTAACGAGTGGAAGGTTTTCCGCGACCGCCGTTACCGCTGCCGCGCTCTGCCCGAGTCCTGCCGTCGACGGCCGCTGTCACTTGTCAGCCGCTGTCACTTCACGGCGATGGTTTATTGGAACTAAGTTCCTTATCGCGCGGTGCGGAAGGGGGCTAGGAGGAAAAAATTAAGGAACCGACACTCGACACATTTTTGAAACCGACACTTTTTTGTTGAATGTGAATTTTGCATTGTGTTCGGTAATTTCGTGATACAACATTGGGTCTCCGTAGCCTAGTGACATTTCACATGCAGAAATTGTTTAAAATAAAATTGAAAATGGAAAATTCGGTCTGTCGAGCTGGGATTCGAACCATCGACTTTGAACTGTTAGGCGACTGCCGGAGCCACTAGGCTACGGAGACCCAATGTTGTACCGCGAAAATACCGAACACAATGTAATCGAAAGGAACTACGCTTCATTCGGGTGTCCCTTGGACCTTGGTCCTTGACAGCTCTCAAGTTTTTTATTCTTTACGACGATCGGGAACTGGGCGTCTCGTTAAATGTGCACAATCAGACTGCAGCTATTAAAGTTGACGGGTCGTAGGTGCATGTGCTTAGCAAGGAGGTTCCGTGGGATACGAGTGAAAGTCGAGATCCACGTTATCACGAGCGAACCGGACCGGGTACCGTCCGTCGCCCGACCGACCGGCCCGCTCCCGCACCCCGCACCCCGCACCCCGCGCACACCGCCCGCGCGTGGTGCTCGATCATTGCTGACATGGACTGCACCGTTACAGCAAGAATTCGCCGTCGACCCGTGCACAGCGTGCCCGATACAGTCGGCTACTTCTCTGATTTCGTGCAAATTGGAAGAAAATGAGAGAATTTTTTAAATTGTTAAATTTGGTGATCTGAAATAAAGTATAGGTAAAATTAGACAGAATGACCAAGTTACATTAAATTGGACCGATAAATTTCAGAGATATATGCATTTGAAGTTTTCGTTACTGAAGGTAATGAGTTCTAGTGTGTTGGTAATGAGTAAAAAAAATCACATTCAAAAAGGACGTGTTTTCAAGTAATAACTGATGAAAATGTCGCAATAATATCAAATTTTAAGCAAAGATATTATTCTAAACATAAAACCACGTATAAAACTTTACTTAATAATAAAATTAGTTTAATAATTTTCACAATTTTTTTTCTTATGCATGTATTTAATAACTTTGTAACATAATATTAGGTATTTTTTAACATTATTATATCAAATTTGTCATTAATAAAGTAAATGAACGTGTGAAACCGTTGGAATAAGATTAGATGAAATGTATCAAATCAAACTTGCTATAGTCAAAACGAGCTCTAGAGAAAAATATGGTATTTTTAACATAATAGAATCATCAAATCTAAAAATCAGTCAATTGTTTGTATTAACTATGTAGTATGTACATATAAACAACGTAATGAACAGTCTTTAGGAGAAACTTGATATTAATCTTGTTAAGGTAGATTCATCTGACTATTCAAAAGAACTTGTAAAAGTTTATTTGAATAAAAATATTTCTATTCTATTCTAATCAAGTTAATTTATATAAGAATGAGTGCTTGAATTGCTGCTATCATCAGTGAGGAGTTACGTCCGCTGTCTACGATAATAATATTTATTAACTCTTTAGCAAAAGCTATCATCCCTATTTCACTTAGAGTTTAATTTTTGCGACAAAGTTAGCCAAGTTTATAATTTATAATATTAGTAAGGATCATACTACTATGATCCTTACTAATATTATCCCTACGGATATCTTACATAATTCTACAATATTAATAAACATCTAAGTAAATAGACAGGGACAACAAAGTAATTTTACTTAACATTGTCAGTCATTAATATAAAACTCAAAATGCTTCAAAATAAGATTTTCATTCTTTAACAGTCACCTAATAAATATATTTATATGTATCTATAATATAATAAAACTGTAACAGGTCCAATTCTGTACATTGAAGATATTTTGAAAATTTTTGTTAGAGGGCACTCTATAATCGATACTGAAGCCAAAACAATTTTTTTTTAATTTTTTGTCTGTCTGTCTGTCTGTCTGTATCTTGGCCGCGCATCACGCCGAAACTACTGGACGGATTTAAATGAAACTTGGCATGATTAAAGTTCATACTACGAGGTATAATATAGGATACTTTTTATCCCGAAATTTAGCACGGTTCCCTTGGGAGAGGGGATGAAAGTCAAAATGAGTATTTAGCTGTAATTCATTAAGGCGTATTCCGATTTCGTTCATTCTTTTTTTGTTAGAAAGGAGGTACTTTAAAGATTGTCCTGTAATTATTTCAACGTCGTCGGTTTAGTAGTTCAGAAATTATAGTCATCACAATCCTCAGTATAAGGCCAAGTAACTTGAGCCCCGGAATGCATAGGAAACTTTGAATGTACGGGTCATCTTAAGCTGGCATGTACACCTTATCGTATAGCGCATCATGGATAGGCCTATTTTGTCAAAGTTAAACTACTCCAAAGTAGTCCAAAGGCGTCGGTAGCCAAACTATCATTATACATAGTAGGTATAATGATAGTTTGGCTAATTGTAATACATCGTATGGACGTACCTAATACAGTATTTTCGTATGCAATTTAATACTAAATCATACTAGATAATATTGTAAATGCGAAAATGTGTTTGTTTGTTGGTTTGTCCTTCAATCACGCCGCAACAGAACCACGGATCGTTGTGATTTTTTGGATGGGTATAGTTGAGGACCTGGAGAGTGACATAGGGTACTTTTTATCTCGGAAAATCCGAGTTCCTGAGGTATTTTAAAAACTAAATCCACGCGGACGAAGTTGCGGGCATCAGCTAGTATTTAATAAAATTTTAATAAAACCTATGTTTAATAAAATAAATAAACAATATACACTAGAATATGACCAGACTACAATCAGGGTGTTTGAAGAATCCTTTATTTTCTTTGTAATCATCATAATTTCTTAACGTTTTTGTCAATTTCCTGTAGTTATTTGATTCATCTTCATTTGTTTTAGAGACGACGCTATATGAACCTTTCAAAATTATTTTGAAATTAGAATTTTAGAATTTAACTTAGCAATATATTATTGCTAAGGTAAAGAAAGCAGTATTTGTCCAGTGTAAACTAACAATCATCAGAAAGTATTTTTACTTTTGTTGAATACCTGGTTTTCTTGGAAACTTCTATCATCTGGTTTATTTCAACTTGAGTATTTTCTAGTAAAGGTTTTGAATACGATCTAGTAGCATTATTTCTTCTTCTTTTTTCTTTTTTTTTTTTTTGTATTTTCACGGCATTTTTTTCTGGAGTGTTTGTTGTCTGACAGTCATGTCTTTATTAGTTTTGATTCTCTGCTCCTCCTTTAACCTTAATCTTTCTTTTTCTTTTCTCTTTTGCATATTTTTCTGGATCTTCTTTAGTTCTTAGTATTTTTGTCTTTTATGTAGTCTAGCCCGAACAACCTATTCTTTGCGCGTTATTTTACTTTTACTTTCATCATGTTAGTAGGTACCTAAAATCGATATACTGGTTTTTTTTATATTCAAATGCCACGAAACATAACGATTTTGAATTGTTATTTATAGGCTGCTTGGTTTCTTAGTACAACAATGGCAGATCATTCAACTGTCTGGTAGTAATATAATGTAAGTTAGAGTACATTTAATGTTAAGGGATATAAAGAAAATTACACAATTTCGGATTCTGCAATACCTATTTACTGAAAAATTGATCACCTCCTTCAGTTCAGCATCATTACCTTCATTTCAAAAACTGAAGGTAAATGATGGTAATGATTGTGAGGGTAATGAGGTTTCGGCACTTTTAAAAATTTAGCGGCTTATTTTAAAATGCTATGTACATAAACTTAAAACTGGATATTTATATTGTTAAAAGTACAAGAAAGAAAATAAAATTATTAAGAAAAGCTAATTACTTAGGCCTAAAATGATGATGAAGGTAAAGGTTGATAAGCCGTACCAAACACAATTTTCGACAGCGAGATCGTAAATATTTCTTTTAAAACAAGCGCGCGGCAACTGTCTGCAACGTGCATTGATGCACCGATTAGCACTTTACACTGGGCAGGGGGGCACGGAGTGCAATATGCGCACCAGAAGGATATTTTTGAATTACAATCTCTGCTGAAGGTAATTAGTTTTTTTCTGTGACAAACTTTTGTTATTTTTTTATGTCATAATAAAGTGATTCCTAAAAATGCAATTTAATTATGTACTTTTCAGGATGTATATGATAAAGGATAAAAAACTCAAGCTCGTTTTGAAACGGAGTCTTTGAGAAATAAATTGATTTTCACTTAGACCCTCTGTTTGGAACACTGAAAGTGGTGATTTTTTAATAACAAAACTGTGATTTTTGAAATAATCTTTTAAGTTACAATTTTGAATTTAGGGGCACACTTAGCTGAATGTAGAAGAGTTCGTTTATAATGCAATTCACATTTGTAACTTCATTTGTTATTTTTTTATTTGACTTGATATGCGATTTGCACGAAATCAGAGAAATAGCCAGTCACACACGTGCGTGACATAACCTCAAAGGTGTTTACGTTAAATTGGAGCAATACTGCGGACTGAAGAACAATGTTTCGGATAATATATTTTCCTAAGGTCTAAGTTAATAGAGTAGAAAGCTGACCGATGATCAAACACTAAAAGGAGTCACACGGAATTTGATATATACATTGACATTGAACATTGATATAAACAAGCGGCGAGCGACGCGCCACGTTGTCAGTTTGTCGCGACGCGACGCCGTATTTTTAGTGTCGTGTCGGACGCACGCACACACACACGCGCACACACGCACACCAGCGCGCTATAAATACCGCTCCTCGCGCTGTCCCGTGTCCGCGCACCGCTGACATTGGGCGACTCGCTGTCGTGCTGTGGTCACTGGTCGCCGTGGAGTGTGAACCAAACGCGACGAACTAACGCGTATACCTACGAGTATCTAGGTATATTATGTCATCATCATCATCATTAACAACCCATCAACGGCTCACTACTGAGCGCAGGTCTCCTCTCAGAGAAGGGTTATAGGCCGTAGTCCACCACGCTGGCCCAATGCGAATTGGCGGACTTCACACATCTTCGAGAACAATATGAAAAACTCTCGGATGTGCAGGTTTCCTCACGATGTTTTCCTTCACCGTTGAAGCAAGTGATATTTGCTTAAACGCACTTGACTTCGAAAAGTCAGAGGTGCGTACACGGGATCCTACCTGCGACCCCCCGAATAGGAGACCACAGTCCTAACCACTAGGTTATCACGGCTATATTATGTACTTAATACATAAAGCACATTTACTACTAACCTACGTTAAATATCATTATTCCGTTGCCTAGTGAACGGGTCTGCCGGCGAAATTCAAATTTAATATGGTTTTTCGCAATTTGTAAACTAATACGACAAAGTATGCTTATGGCATTTTAATTGCGACGATGGCAGTATCTTCTTCACAGGTTTATACTTATAAAAATCTTTACTTGAAAGTGTCTAGTTTAAGAAACTAGTCAGAATATCGACTAATTTGTGAGTATAACTAATGTCAAAACTCGATATTCTGACTAATTTCTTAAACTGGACACTTTCAAGTAAAGATCTTTATATAAACCTGTGAAGATGATACTGCCATCGTCGCAATCTGCAATTTAAGCATACTTTGTCGTATTAGTTTACAAACTACGACAAACCAAATAAAATTTGAATTTCGCGGGCAGACCCGTATGATCAACCTTAACAAGTGCCAAAGAAGCGAAACATGACATCATAGATTCGAGGAGTCTCAGGACTTGGGTTCGGTCGGGAGGGTCTATGCTCAGTAGCGATCTGGAGTTGGGTGAGCACGTAAAGCCCCCCGACTTGCCCCCGACCTCTGTTTGGTCGTGTCGAAGCCGCGCCACCGCCACCACTGGCCCCGGGCCCCTCACGAGATGGGTTAGGCCGTACCATCGCGTGCGGCCAACTGCGGATTGGCAGACAATTGGTACAACATAAGGTGTTGAAAAAAAATTGATTGTCTGTAAAGTCGGTTTACGGACGACAGTTTTACGTGATAAAGTCATAAAGATGAACAGCGTGCTGCTAGAAATAGCTCGCGACACATCCGCGTACCACAGCGCGGCTGCGATGACTGGCGGGCGCAGGGCGGCGGCGCGCAGCGGCAACGCTTGGCCCGATCGTGCCTCTCTACCGTTTGTTCCGCGCTTTCGCTTGCACACTCAGGCTCAGGCGGAACGTGACACTTTTCCGTGCGTGCAGCCGGTGTTCATCGATTTGTTTCTACCAAGTTGAGATGTATTAAATAGACGATGAGACGATAAAGAACACTACAGCCATGACACACGTGGGTGATCAGTTGATTACTGATCAGTTGGACTCAAGTCTATTTGTATGTTGTCTCCCTCAGAATGAGGTGAATGATGAGCCCTAGTGAATCATTTTTAGTGAAGCATAGTAAATAATGAAATAAATTGACTCAAATAAACAAAAATCGACAAAAATGTTACAAAGCAATGAATAAATGATGATGATGATGATAAAATCATTCTGTCAATAATTTGTTGAATACAATAAACAATTGTTATTTGTTTGTCAACTAAATGCTCGTAGGTTTGGAGCAGGTGGAAGCGAGTGGCGACTGCAAGTGGCGAGCGCGGAGCCGGCGGCAGGTGCGCGGACAGGCCGAGGGAACCAGTCCTCGGCTAGTCGCAAGTCGCGGTTCGCCCCGCGACCGGTCCCGAGCGCCGAGCAGGGTTAGTTCAACTTGTCATGAACTTGGGTTGCCTTTAGCTAAATATTTTGAATTGTATTGAACTTGTATTGTATTGAACCTATTGAATTGTAGTACGTTCTGTGGAAATGTCATTCTATTCTAACAAAGATGCACGGGTTAAATCAGCTTGCCATCCGGCTGCCCACAAGATAGTATAAAAACTTATTACAATGTAATAGCTACTTATTAATATTGTAAAATGATTATTTTGAAAAGAGCAACTGCTGAGTTTCTTGCCGGCTCTTCTCAGCAGAATCCGCTTTCCGAACCGGTGGGTGGTAGAATCTTGACGTGTCATAAGAGCCACAGGTTGGCCTACATGAAATAAATAATTTTGAATTTTGGATTACAATAAAAAAATTTAATTAAAAGTTTCGGTCGAGTTAATTGCAGTCAAGAATATTATATTCGAATGACATAAACTATGTTGAATACTATATAGAATTATCATTATTTCTGTTCGTAAAATTAATAAAGTAAAGTTTTAAGATAATGACAAAAATCTGTTAGTATTGGCTCCCGCGCACCGCGCATCGCCAGGCGTTCGACATCAAAACGAAATCTATTCAGTTTTCACCCTCTCACGAATCACGATAGTAAATAATAATATATCTAGCTACGTAGTTACATCATTACAATATGTATATTATGTACATATTATATACTTGCACGTGCGTCTGTCGAAGCTGGGTCAACTTGAAACAATTGTTCAAACATTTCCATTTCCACGTGATGGAATTGGAACGTTTTTGAAGCGCGTTATGAATTATTATAAACTTTTATAGAAGTAGGTATAAAATTCTCGTGTCACAATGTTAGTTACCTTACTCCTCCGAAACGGCTTTACTGATTTTTACCAAATTTTATATGCATATTCAGTAGGTCTGAGAATCGGCTACTATCTATTTTTCATACCCCTAAATGATAAGGGTGACCAACCACTAAATATTTTTGTTGGCGGTATGAAGTTCGCTGGGTCAGCTAGTAAGTAATATAAAATAATATGAGTAAACATCGCATCCGCACATTATGTGAGGCTCAACGATTTAAACTCTCCAACGCAAACGTGAGGCTCTGCAGTGATGGTATTGTTTAACTTTTAAAGTAGGTACCTACTATGTAATAAGTGCTGCAAATTGCAATTGTGATTTTGTTAATTTTTTTCCAGAAATACCATTAGGGTACTTTCAGAAGTTAAACATACTATATTAATATTTTAGACGACAGAAAATTACACATTTCCAGCCTGATAACAAATTCGTCGCACGTGTATCGAGGCGCAAGCTTAGCAGTTGGCTCAGTGTGCGCGAGGCTTAACAGAGCCGACGCTAATTAAATTGCAAATGTCTTCAATAATAGTTTTTAGTAGCGCCTCACCGGCACTCCCCCCCCCCATGCCCCCCTCCCCTCCCCCGCCCGCCCCCCCGCCGGCTCGCTGACTGCCCGCGAGCATGCGATCACATCGCATTCTGCTGATTAATTTTCATAAAAGTAATGAATTAATCGTATGATTAGTTGGGGGCTGTTTGTTGAACGCTACGCCTCCATTTAGCCGCCACTGCTTTTATGGCGGCCCTTACTCATCGTAGCAACGCTATGCCTCCCTCGCCACTTGGTTTGCGTTGATTTGATGTCGGTGAACTTTGTACGGTGATGTTTTTGACGAGTCTGATAGACGCGGGACCGAGGACGTATGATAAGCTACTTTTAACAGTTATCTGCCTGGTCCGGCCCCAATGGCGAAGAAAAAAGGAAGGCCGCTAGAGCGCCGGGCAGATGAGAAAAGTTGCAGGAAAAAATTGAATAAATAAATCTCTAGATAGAATTTTGGAAAAAATTAAGGAGGCTTACATTCATAGAGGTCCTTAATAAGAAAAATAAAACAGAGGAATGATAAAGGTAAAGAACAAATCAGTATAAAAAATGCAGTAGATAAGTAAGTAGTTATTAAGGATAATTGAGCAATAATAATAAAAGGCTCGGAAATTATTCAAGGAAAACTATGAAATAAATGAAATGGAAGCAAACTCTGGCTGGCAAAACTATACAACTGGCAAATAGGTATTAGGCTATATAGTACGAGATCCGAACATAACATCGACCTTCACCCATCTGTATATGTCTTGTATGTATTGCCTATCAAAATATGTTCATGACTATCATTAATTAAAAAAAATATTAATTAAATTTTTTTAGCGAGTTTCACCCACTTGTTTACCAATCAAAATATATATCAAAAAACAGATTATTTAATAACAAATGCGATGGTATAGTATTGCCTGCAATAAACCGTTCATGAAACACTATTGCCAGGATTTAAAGTTTAAAAATCAAAGCAAGTAAAGTTGCGCAAGAGAGAAATCCGAGCTTATTTAGTGTAATAAAGAAGGATAGAGCATAGTGGCTGCGAAGCGACGCCTTCGTTGAAACTCGCTAAAAAAATATTTAATCAATATTTTTTTAATAAATGATAGTCATGAACAATTTTTGATAGGCAATACATACAAGACGTATTTGTCTATGTATGGAATTTTATAAAAAAAATGTTTCATTCGGTAAACAGATGGGTGAAGGTCGATGTTATGTTCGGATCTTAGACTAATAGGTAATGCAGGCTACTGAGGCTTCAATAGCCCAACGTTGTACGTCAAGCGGTTAAAGTTAAGTTCCCGTTAAAAGTAATAAAACTTACTAATTAAAATCAAGTAAAGTAGCAATATTTTTACCTACCTCCATAGTACCCTTAAGTTATAAGGTTGCGTTATGCGTATTGGTACAAAATTAAAGAATCCCAAGTTGTCCAACCCAAAAGCATATAATATTTTCGTAGCAAAATTGAACCTCAACCGAAACCTACCTATAACTGCCTGCTCCGCCCCCCGTTACACTCAACAAAGCCTGACGCGCGAACTAAGGCTGAAATCTATAGATCGTACTCTGGCTCTGCTCAAGACTCAAGATAGAGTTAAAATGAGAGACAAATATGTTCCAACATAAATCTGTCCCGTTTTAACTCAGTCTTGAGTCTGAGCTGAGTGAGAGTGTCGCCTACAGATCTCAGCCTGAGAGCGGGACGCGGCCCGCTGCCGTTGATGTCTTTTGAACTGCAGCTGCAGCCGGCGGCGCCGCCTGCCGGGGGCTGCTGGCTACATCACATGTTACGTTCGTGTGTTCGGTTGTCCTCAATCATGCGTCAACTTGACTAGACAATACAGCATTGTAAAGTCGACATCTCCTGAGGATGCTCCGGTGTCGGGGCGAAACGTGCGTCGAGAGCAGTGTAAAAGTCTTGTATGGTGGTGCATGTGAGTGGTGGTGGCATCGCCTGCTTGGGAACTTGGCTTTCTTGCTTGGCTGGGTAGGTGAGCGGTGCTTAGCTTTTAATTGCATGTTTGACCATACAGATTATTTCTGTTGGCGGATTATAGCAAAATAATTCTAACCTTGCTAATCATGAACTTCCGCAAAGTAACGCCTGCTTCTATCGAATACAAAATTGTTAATGTTCATTTTTTTAATGATTATAAAATTATATTTTTTTGACAGATAACACATCTGGATATGAAGTTAAATTACTATGTTAAAGCACAAATCTATAGGCGTGATAGTTTTTCAGTAAAGTGTACCACAAAAATGCTCAGGTTGTGTGATAATGTTAGTTGTTCTAACTAGACCTTTTGTGTGGATATAGTAAATTAGTAACTACAATGACATAGTAGGTACATTTTGTAAAGGGTTTTCATGGGATTTGTTGAAAACTTTACGTGGAAGAATGCGCGGGCAGAAGCTAGTTGTATGAAATTAAACATTGTGAACTGAGCTAATGATACAAAGACTGTATCTCCCGTAGATATTAAGTATGTAGAAAGGTTACGTAGGGATGGGGGTTAGGCGAGTTAATAGTTTTGTGTAGAGTACTTTGACCATATCGACTTGCAGTGGGATCGACAAAGCCACGTCGAATGAATGTTCTTCATTCATTTACCTTTACACTCCTGGCTTACATCCTGTCTGCTTCACCAGCAGGGTCTTTGAACTCGCTTCGAGCCCAAACTTGTAACCTCCCAAAGGTTATACTAAAATAGACTTACTTAATTGTACAAAAGGTGCATAAAAACCGAAGGTAAATACAAATAAAAAACTTAGATTCATGCAACTCACGACAGCGTACAGCAAAAAATTCTGTATGTTAGCTGAGCATGTGCGGAGCGAACCACGCCGCATTGGATTCCTTCAATAAAAATGTAAGTAGCGATTAGCATTTAATCGCGTGATGGAGGGGAAAAGGGGCTCCCTCCTCTACCGACGAATATGCCAGAATTAACTGAGCCGCGACGCAGCCAGGCTCGGATATAGTTCTTGCAATTCACGAGGGCGATTGCCTTATGGTTGTGTGTGTGTCGTATCTGTATAAGTGTGAGCGAGCGCAATGCTCGCGCCTGCCCGCTCCCACCTAGGCTTTGACAGGCACGCACACTTGTGCAATGTGCACGTACACGAAGTAACCACGAGTAAAGCTCAATCGCCTTCGTGAATTGCAAAAACTGAAGAAACCTGTGCCCGTGAGCGACGCAAGCGGCGCGTTGCGGAGTCGGGGTGCGCGGCCTGTGCGGTGCGGCGCAGCGACGCGCAAGTGAGACATTCAAGTCATTGTGCACATTGTTTGGCACGTTTTGCACACCGCAGTTCACGTTATGTAGGACGCCACAACGAAGAAGCAAGTGCAAGGCAGAACCACAGTCCACGCGGCACAAAAGAAGCTTGCGCAAACGTTTGTGTACAAAACGATACGTGTGCACTTAGTAAATGGGTTTGCGAAAAAGGACGAACGTTTGTGCAAACTGAAAATTACTCGTCCGCACGTAGCGTTTTTACGCAAGTTTTTATTTGTGCCATGTTGACCGGCTGTTGTGTATCGACGCTGTAACGCGCCGCTTCGTGGCTCGTGTCGCGTTGCTTTATAGGCATACCTACTCAAGTCATAGCGGGTATAAATACTCTATTCTAACCTACTAATTTACCTCAATTGTGTACGGCTTTGGCTCTACACATGGGTCTGTATTACAGGGGCAGAGTAGTAGAGGGCGACAGTTTGCAGCAACACTGTTTATCTCAGAAATCCCGACTTTTCAGTTAATGTCGCGACCGTGTTCAGTGCTCGCATTCGCTTGGGCCGACATATATTCAAATTCAAATTCAAAATTATTTATTTCATGTAGGCCAACCTGTGGCTCTTATGACACGTCATGAATCTACCACCGGTTCGGAAATCGGATTCTGCTGAGAAGAGCCGGCAAGAAACGCAGCAGTTGCTCTTTTCAAAATAATCATTTTACAATATTATACAGCTATTACATTGTAATAAGTTTTTTATACTATCTTGTAGGCAGCCGGATATGTCATGCCGATTTAACCCAGAAACTTTGTTAGAATAGAATAGAATATAATATTATATCCACAATGAGGTGAAGTTCCAAAAAAAGCGTAGGTACTACAATTCAATTCACGTTAAGACGGGCAGACTGAAAGTAGCCCCATTACCGCCGGTGGAACCCGTTCACGAGTATAAGCGTCAATCATCTGCGCACGTCGACGCTGGAGCACAGCAATAGGGTTATCTAGCTATACATTTTTTTAAGTTTCGCTGTAAGCTTCAATAATTAAACTTGTCGAAGTGCACGCCGCGTGGGTTCGCTCCACTCGCACGAGAAGGGGCTCCGATCAGAGCGCTACGTTATATTCCTAACGTCTACTCTCGGAGGTGAACGAACCGGGCCCGGCTAATATAATGTAGGAGTTACATTTTACGAGGAAAATTTGAATAAAACACCTCCGCATTAGCATAGGATTATGAGAGCGCGCTTCGCTGGCGGGTAACTGTAGTTCGCGCCTCGACGTGCGGGCGACTGGCAGAGCTACCACTCGGCGAGATGAATCGAGGCAACATGATCTGATGCTCGAGCCGGAAGGTGGATATTGGAACTCTGCAATAAGACGATGTAACCCCATCGAGTTTGAGATCGTTTGATTTGTCTTGACAAACACATTCAGGGTCTGATGATGGAGCTGGAAGGTGGCTACGGGAATCCTTATCGAATTTGGGCTCGTTTGATTCGTTTTAACTTTTGACAAGTACCAGACCTAGATGCTATGGGAATTCCATAATAAAACGATTTTTAAACTTTTTGAGTTGATTATTAACTATTATGAAAAGTCAAAGTCAAAGTCAAAGTTCCGTGATCTTTATACTATGATATTATCAATTACGATCTTCTTCTTTAATCATACCTACTAATATTATAAATGTGAAAGTGTCTTTGTTTGTTGGTTTGTTGGTTTGTCCTTTAATCACACTGCAACAGAGCTACGGATCGACGTGATTGTTTGCATGCTGTTTTGCGTGTTTGTTTGCTGGGTATAGTTGAGGGCCTGGAGAGTAACATAGGCTACTTTTTATCCCGGAAAATCAAGAAGTTCCCGAGGAATTTAAAAAATAAATCCACGCAGACGAAGTCGCGGGCATCAGCTAGTATTATATAAAAGGAAAAGCTAACTGACTGGCTGATCTATCAACGCCCAGATCAAACCACTGGACGGATCGATCGGGCTGAAATTTGACATACTTACACAGAAAGCTATTATAACATAGGCATCCGCTAAGAAAGGATTTTTGAAAATTCAACTCCGGGGGTAAATAGGGGTCTGAAACAATCGAACTTAACGTGAGCGAAGCCGCGGGCAAAAGCTAGTGATTAATATTAATTACTTAAATTAAGACCATTCATAAAAGCAAACTAGAGAAAGTTGTGTCACACGCGCCGCCTGAAGGGTGCGGCGGGGCGGGGGTGGGGGAGGGGGAGGAGGTGCAGTTCCCGGCTAGAGGTGGGCAAAACGGCTTAAAACGATAAGCAGACTTCATTTTACTGTTTTTCAAAAGTCACTTTCAATAACTGCTTATTTGCTTAGGTATTGGAACGTAAGTTCCTTATCGCGCGGTACGGAAGCGGGCTAGACGGAAAAAATTAAGGAACCGACACTCGACATATTTTTGAAACCGACACTTTTTTGTTGAATGTGAATTTTGCACAAAATTTTTAAACAATAACAAAATTAAGTATTTTTAACAAAAAACCTTTCCCTAATTTTTTATAACTTATAAGTTATAAAAAATTAGGGGAAAATTCCACATGTAGAAATTATCTATATAATATACTAGTAGGGCGCGTGGGTGCGCGGCCCGCAAGCGGACCGCGGTTTTTCTATCGTCAAGTGGACTTTCAGGTCCTGATCATTTTCTATCAAATAACCACTCTTCCATCTTTTATACTCTCCGAGATAGATGCCTATGAAATTGGTATGGCCGCCATCTTGAATCCGCCATTTTGAATTTTTTTTCAGCTCATTGCCAATTGGATGAGGTTTCGAGTTTTTTTTGTTTGAGCACCTCCCACCTATCTTCAATACCCTGGCCGTGCTCCTCACCCACCTTCCAAACCCTCGATCATCATATCTCATCATTTGTCAGAATGAGAATTCTTTTATAAAACCAAATTTTGAAAAGGAACCGTATCAAAGTCTTGCATAGTTCTCAGCTTCTAGTCTATTCAATATTCGCCATATATTTTGTATGGAGAAAAAACATTCCGCCATCTTGGATTTTTTTCTATTTATCAAATAGACCTTTGGGTCCTGATCATCTTTTGCCAAGAAACCACTCTTCCATCTTTTATACTCCCCGAGATAAACACCGACGAAATTTGTATGGCGGCCATCTTTTTTCCGCCATTTTGAATTTTTTGTCAGCTCACTGCGAATTGGAGGAGGTTTCGAGTGACATTTGTTCGAGCACCCCCCACCTATCTTCGATACCCTGGCCGTGCTCTTCACCCGTCTCCGAAATCCTCAATCATCAGCTCTCTCCATATTTTTCCTCCGAATGATTTTTTTTCCTCTATACGAAACCATCAGTGAAAAAAATTTTTTTCATACAAAATTTTACAGGAGAGGTGATCAATGAGTCAGTCAATCAGTGAATCAGTGAATCAGCCCCAGCAGCTATATATCTTAACTAGTAGGGCGCGTGGGTGCGCGGCCCGCAAGCGGACCGCGGTTTTTCTACTCGTCAAGTAGACTTTCATGTCCTGATCATTTTCTATCAAAAAACCACTCTTCCATCTTTTATATTCTCTGAGATGGACACCTTTGAAATTTGTATAGCCGCCATCTTGAATCCGCCATTTTGATTTTTTTTCAGCTCACTCCCAATTGGATGAGGTTCCGAGTGACTTTTGTTTGAGCACACCCAACCTATCTTCAATACCCTGGGCGTGCTCCTCACCCACCTTCCAAACCCTCATCATCATCTTCTCTCATCATTTGTCACAATGACAATTCTTCTATAAAAACAAATTTTGAAAAGGAACCGTATCAAAGTCTTGCATAGTTCTTAGCTTCTAGTCTATTTAATATTCGCCATATACATATTTTGTATGGAGAAAAAAAAATCCGCCATCTTGATTTTTTTTTCTGTTCATCAAGTAGACCTTCGGATCTTGATCATCTTTTGCCAAGAACCCACTCTTCCATCTTTTATACTCTCCGAGATACACACCGACGAAATTTGTATGGCCGCCATCTTTTTTCCGCCATTTTGAATTTTTTTTCAGCTCGCTGTCAATTGGATGAGGATTCGAATGACATTTGTTCGAGCACCCCCCACCTATCTTTAATAACCTGGCCGTGCTCCTCACCCGTCTCCGAAATCCTCAATCATCAGCTCTCTCCATATTTTTCCTCCGAATGAATTTTTGTCCTCTATACGAAACAATCGGTGAAAAAAAAATTTTCATACAAAATTTTTCAGGAGAGGTGATCAATGAGTGAGTCAGTCAATCAGCCCCAGCAGCTATATATATATTTCTTTAATATATATATAGCTGCTCGTGCTGATTCACTGATTCACTGACTGATTGATCACCTCTCCTGTAAAATTTTGTATGAAAAATTTTTTTTCCACCGATGGTTTCGTATAGAGGACAAAAATTCATTCGGAGGAAAATTATGGAGAGAGCTGATGATTGAGGATTTCGGAGACGGATGAGGAGCACGGCCAGGGTATTGAAGATAGGTGGGGGGTGCTCGAACAAATGTCACTCGAAAGCTCATCCAATTCGCAGTGAGCTGAAAAAAAATTCAAAATGGCGGAAAAAAGATGGCGGCCATACAAATTTCGTCGGTGTCTATCTCGGAGAGTATAAAAGATAGAAGAGTGGTTTCCTGGCAAAAGCTGATCAAGACCCTAAGGTCTACTTGACGAACAGAAAAAAAATTCAAGATGGCGGAATTTTTTTTTTCTTCATACAAAAATATATGGCGAATATTGAAGAGACTAGAAGCCGGGAATCATGCACGACTTTGATACAATTCCTTTTCAAGATTTTTTTTTATTGAAGAATTTTCATTATGACAAATGATGACATATGATGATCGAGGGTTTGGAAGGTGGGTGAGGAGCACGGCCATGGTAATGTAGATAGGTGGGGGTGCTCGAACAAAAGTCACTCGAAATCTCATCCAATTGGCAGTGAGCTGAAAAAAATCCAAAATGGCGGATTCAAGATGGCGGCCATACAAACTTCAACGGTGTCTATCTCGGAGAGTATAAAAGATGGAAGAGTGGTTTTGTGATAGAAAATGATCAGGAGCTGAAAGTCTACTAGACGAGTAGAAAAACCGCGGTCCGCTTGCGGGCCGCGCACCCACGCGCCCTACTAGTAATATATATAAAAGAAAGTGGTGTTAGTTACACTATTTATAACTCAAGAACGGATGAACCGATTTGGCTCAAAATTGGTGGAGAGGTAGCTTAGAGCCAGGAGACGGACATAGGATACTTTTTATCCCGTTCGACCGCGTTTCCGTCAAGTCAATATAAAACCTGGTATAACAAAAATGCATCTGACATGGAATAAAAAAACGAAAATGACAGTGGAAGAACAAAACGTAAATGACAGCTAAACGTAATTTTGTATTTGGTTAATTATGGTAAAAACAATTATAAAAATTATAGTTTAACGTAATTGATAGATAATATCATCAGTAATATGTTTTCTCTTTGAATCATCATTAACAATGCCGCGAGCAAGGCGATCAAATGTTTCCTGCTACAAAGCTACGGATTGACGTGATTTATTGGATAGGTATAGTTGAGAACCTGGAGAGTGACAAAGATTTCCCGCGGGATGTTATGAACTAAATCCACGCAGACGAAGTCGCGGGCATCAGCTAGTATATTAATAAAAGAAAGTGGTGTTAGTTACACTATTTATAACTCAAGAACGGATGAACCGATTTGGCTGAAAATTGGTGGAGAGGTAGCTTAGAACCAGGAGAAGGACATAGGATACTTTTTATCCCGTTCGACCGCGTTTCCGTCAAGTCACTATAAAACGTGGTATAACAAAAACCCATCTGACATGGAATAACAAAACGCAAATGACAGTGGAATAACAAAACGTAAATGACAGCTAAACGTAATTTTGTCTTTGGTTAAGTATGGTAAAAAATTTGACAATTATAAAAATGATGGCTAAACGTAATTGATAATATCATCAGTAATATGTTTTCTCTTTGAATCATCATTAACAATGCCGCGAGCAAGACGATCAAATGTTTTCTGCTACAAAGCTACGGATTGACGTGATTTATTGGATAGGTATAGTTGAGAACCTGGAGGGTGACAAAGATTTCCCGCGGGATGTTATGAACTAAATCCACGCAGACGAAGTCGCGGGCATCAGCTAGTTTAAAATAAAATTGAAAATAGAAAATTCAGTTTGTCGAGCTGGGATTCGAACCACATTCGAACCATCGACGTTGAACTTTTAGGCGACTGCCGGAGCCACTAAGCTACGGAGACCTAATGTTGTATCGCGAAAATACCGAACACAATGTAATCGAAAGGAACTACGTTCCATCCGGGTGTCCCTTGACACCTCTCAAGTTTTTTGCTCAACATAATAATTTAACAGTTAGTGACTAGTGATAGTGAGGTATAGTGACTATTTGGCCTATTTTAACGAAGTTTCCTTCGTACGTCCGCTGTTAGTTCCATGGCTGGGAATCCCAGCGGCGACTGCGGCCGTCAGTGTCACTGTCACGGCGCGGCGCGCGGCGCGGCGGCGGGACCACACAAACACGTTTATGATCGAAGAACACGCTGCTATACTTGCTACACTCGGAAACTTATTACTGTTATGTTAAAAAAAACTGCTCTCGTTAGAATTAAGTACATAATATAATTTACTATTTTAAGCTTGAAGTAACACACAATAAAGTTATGAATAAAGTACCTGTCTACCTACTCAATAAAATAGTTTAGAAAGGAAATAACTATTATGTATGTAATTAGTAGATAAGTATACTTAATGTAACAGAATATATTTATTTAATTGATACATTTTGGGTTTGGGTACACCGGGACAATACATTAGGAAATGAACTTTCAAGTTAAAGGAAATTAAATCAACTAAAACAACTAAAATGCTGAAAAGTACCTAGTTTTAGTTAATTGTTAAAGATCAGAATTCTGATTATAAAAACTTTGTATAATATTCTGTACACGTTGAACAGTCGTTGCCATGCAACTAACCTGTTGCAAGCAAAGTATTTCCAAACCCTAATTAGGAAATATTACCGATTTACAATAAGCCGGTGCGATTTGACGCGGTAAGAAATAATTAGCACTAATTGAATACTATTCATTGAATTTTAGATAGGAACATCGGACCAAAATATCTGGCTATCAATCAATTTATTAAAACATCGCAAAACTATAAAATGCTTGAAGGAATCTCTAAACAATAAGTAGGTATAAGTCGAGCGATGTCAGCGTTTTTCGCATTATGGATGATGCAATGCATATTGTGCTGATAGAAAGAAGTAACTTAGGTTACACTTGTCCACAAAAAATAATTGACCGAGCGAAGCGAGGTCTCTGAGTCTACTAGAGTGAATTTGCACTTGTCCGTCCGTCCGTCCGTCCGTCTGTCAGAGCCTTATAACTTTTGAATTACTGAACGTAATTACTTCAAATTTAGATATAACTATAGCTGATGCCCGCGACTTCGTCTGCGTGGATTTAGTTCATAACATCCCGCGGGAAATCTTTGTCACCCTCCAGGTTTTCAACTATACCTATCCAATAAATCACGTCAATCCGTAGCTTTGTAGCAGGAAACATTTGATCGTCTTGCTCGCGGCATTGTTAATGATGATTCAAAGAGAAAACATATTACTGATGATATTATCAATTACGTTAAACTATAATTTTTATAATTGTTTTTACCATAATTAACCAAATACAAAATTACGTTTAGCTGTCATTTTCGTTTTTTTATTCCATGTCAGATGCATTTTTGTTATACCAGGTTTTATATTGACTTGACGGAAACGCGGTCGAACGGGATAAAAAGTATCCTATGTCCGTCTCCTGGTTCTAAGCTACCTCTCCACCAATTTTGAGCCAAATCGGTTCATCCGTTCTTGAGTTATAAATAGTGTCACTAACACCACTTTCTTTTATATATATAAGATATGTAAACTGACGGCCTTCAGCCGAATATAGGATAAAAAATTATAAAATCCTTTATTTCAGGGGACTCTCATAGAAGTGAATGCGAAGCAAAAAAATTTTATCGCGTTACATAAAATTGTTACATATCATTTTAAAGATAATTTAGAACCGAGTACAAAATTTTTTTTTTTTAATTTTTCCCTTAAAATTGACGAAATGGGGGGCTTTCAAAGTGGCGATTTTATACGCTCGCTTGAAGACGCTCTCTAGGAAAATCCGCTATGTATTTTCAAGCTGATTTAATTTTTTTAGGTCACTTAAATATCCTGTACTTGAACAACAAATACTAAAATTATATGAATATTATAAAGAAACGAGATTATTTAATTTTTAATGGGCATCAGTAATTCATATAGCATCAACATAGCTTCACAATAATGCTAATAGATGGCGCAGTCAGTAATTGTTCCATGGAACTACGAGTTACGACTACGACCTATCCCAAAAACAGTTTTGCGTCGACCATTATTATTTAGTTACATAATATAACACAATAATTGTATTGTAATTTTTTTTGTACCATATTATTCAATTAAAATTATTTTTTAGTTAAATTTTAGTTAAATATTGTATATTTTCTATTCGCGTCGATAGATGACGATTTATACAGATGCCCGTAACCCGGTTTCACTCGTTAGTACCTACATAATAATTCAATGTTTTCACTAACGTTCCCTAACCTTTACGGGCTACCTATGATAAGTTAGGTGATGTTTTCTGTCAACTTATTTATCACGATCCTGTACGGGACACCTAAAAGGATATTGGGATGGATGCTAGGACTTAGGATTGTATTTAGGAGCTACCTACGTTAAGAGACTCCTACTTAGGGGATGATTTAGGTATGTTTGGTGAAAACGGGCATAATAATAATGTCAGTTTTGGTCATCATGTATCGATTGAATGAATAATCATGGGATACCGTCACCGCGAGGTCTCAGTTCGGGGCGAACCACTAGTTAAATAGGGTTAATTTGTAAGAAAATAATAACTTCGCACATAATAATTAGGGACAGTGATATGGTGTAAACTGTAAACGATGAGCTAACCGTAGCCGTAGCCGTAGCCGTAGCTTGCATAACAAAGGATACTTGTCATACTGTGGAAAATTATTCACGGTAAATATAAATACAAATATTATAAAGAGGAAAGATTTTTTGTTTGTTTGTACCGAATAGGCTCAGTAACTAAGTTAGACAAATTTTTATATTTTTGTTGGTTTGTCCTTCAATCACGCCGTAACAAAGCAACGGATCGACACGATTTTTTGGATAGATAGGTAAAGAGCCTGGAGGGTGTCATAGGCATCCCGGAAAATCAAAGAACTCCCGCGGGATTTTACAAACTAAATCCGCGCGGACGAAGTCGCGGGCATCAGCCAGTAGTAAATAAATTAGTAACAGAGTAAACACTTTTTCGTCCCAACGTCATCCTAAGTTGTGGTCCGAGCCTCACAGGAGGCGCCCTTAGGAAGACGTTGCCCCCCGATGTCTTCGAGCCCCAGAGCTCTTTTTCAAACCCCAGGCCGAGCTTCGCGCTTGCCAACCCCCCGGTGATGCTGTAGCGGCCAGTAGGGCCGGCCGCGGCAGCATACACAATCCGAAACTACACAGCGTGTCAGGTGAGTGATTTACGCGCAGCCCCACGCGCGCAGGGCGCCGCCGGCCGCGCCGCCGTCGAAGGCAGTAGTCATTAGTTAATTGTTGATGTTCATTATATTATGATTGTTGCCTAATTCCACTCCATTGCGCTGAGTCACCGACATAGCTCAGCGAGTCGCGAAACTGAAGTGGAAATGTAGTTCGAAGAGCTGATGGTCGTTGGGGTCCCAAGGTTTGATTTTTTAGTTAAATTTTAGTTAAATATTGTATATTTTCTATTCGCGTCGATAGATGACGATTTGTACAGATGCCCGTAACCCGGTTTCACTCGTTAGTACCTACATAATAATTCAATGTTTTCACTAACGTTCCCTAACCTTTACGGGCTACCTATAAGTTAGGTGATTGATGTTTTCTGTCAACTTATTTATCACGATCCTGTACGGGACACCTAAAAGGATATTGGGACGGATGTTAGGACTTAGGATTGTATTTAGGAGCTACCTACGTTAAGAGACTCCTACTTAGGGGATGATTTAGGTATGTTTGGTGAAAACGGGCATAATAATAATGTCAGTTTTGGTTATCATGTATCGATTGAATGAATAATCATGGGATACCGTTACCGCGAGGTCTCAGTTCGGGGCGAACCACTAGTATAAATGACAAAAAAGCGTGGATTCGACGCGCCAGCAATGTGCCAGCATTATATACACAGCTTGTTAGGTATTGTAAATAGCAGCCGCCGAGTTCTTGCTAGTTCTTCCCGGTTGGAACGTTGTCCCGAACCAGTGGTCGTCAAGTGAAGACGACACTAAAGAACTTTGCAAAGGTTTATTTGAACAAGTATACAATTTTTAAATATTCGATTCTATAACATGAGTGTACCCACTCCTAACCTCATCAAAACAAGTTACAGTTGCACAATGGTTTGACTGCAATTAAGAAGTATGTCTACCTGCCTACTTCCTATGATGTTCTGATGACAGAGAGAATATAATTCGTGGGTAACTTCGTGGTATAGGTCACGGCACGAAAGTCTAGCGCTGAACAAAATAGCTGCGCATGGGGTACTGTCGCGCAACCAATGACGACGGCCGGAATGCGACTGGAGAGCCAATCAGCGCCATGATACCTTATTTTCGACTTCTGCGCAATAACGGTCACCGCTAGACTGTCGTGCAGCTACCTATATCAGCCGCTATACTGCTCACTGAGACTGCCAGGGTCCGGCCTGAGGCATCTCACTCGATGCTTTGTTGCCGCTGTGAACACATTGAGTTTCACATGTTCCCCGCTCATCGCACTATCCACTCGCCCGAGTGTTCGAGGGTCCCGCAGTCTCCTGGCGCCTAGTTCTCGGACCACATCGATGATCTCCACCTAGATAGCAATGTTATATTCCATCTATTCAGCGATCATTTCGGAGGTAATATATTTTCTACGCCAGCTACATTAACATGCTAATAGAACGATCTCGCCGACCGCCGCGGAGCGCTCGGAGCTGAGAATGTTGCGGAACTCGTTTGCCGTTTATAGCCTCACTCACTCCGCTAGAGATCTAGACGCGTTACATCGACAGGCGTTATCGTTACAATCTGTTTCAATAACATCCTCGTCAAGTGGAAAGTAATAATGTCGGAGCCATTAGAATATTAACGAGTCCGAGAGACTGCGCGCCGCTCCCGGCTCCTCGCGCCCCGAGAACTGGTCTCCGGTTCGAGCGGTGGTCCGGTTTGACCCGACCGGGCAGCTGCCGGACACATCGGACCGTTGAACGTAATCATTTCAAGGGAACCGTTCACATTTCACTGCGAGAATATTGGCTGCATTTTCGGATACGTGTAGCGTTCAATGAGGCTAATGAACCCGAACGAGATAAACTGCACGTAAGTAAGTTTAAGGACACCGATTGTTATTTATTGGAGTACCTACAAGTGAAGTGGGCGACGCTCGGCGGAGAAAGCTTGGCGCGCAAACCTGTCGCCGAGCTCGAGCGGGGCGCCGCGATCTGCGCCGGCCCGGCCGTGCTGCGCGCAGGTTGACTAGTTTACCACCGACACTTGATTTTGGACATTCCATCGAATACTGTTTGCTCGTGGAGGTGCGGACGAGCGCGGGAGGAACTGCCGCGGTATGGCGGTCAGCTGGACGGCTCGTTTCAGACGCGGAACAGAAATAGCCCACAACAATTGTCGCAGCGCCCGCCACGTGGGATATCATGTTCGTGGCCCTGCGCCCTCGCCGGCCGCTGCAGCGCCACAGGGAGCGCCCCGGTGACGTCAGCGCCTGAAATACGCGCGCGCCGGCCGGAGCCGAGCGGCGGTCAACGACTCCCGAAATAGATGCGTCGCGCGTACGGTGCACGGAGGTGGACGGAGGTGGAACCGGTCCCGCGGCGACACCGAGCGCCGATAAGAATTCGATTCGAAAGCGGAATCCACCTGAGCGATTAATTTACTGCTGCTTTCACCGACCTCGTCGCGCGGCCGGCACGGGGTCGCCGCGTGCGCGCCGCCGCCCGCCGCCCCGCGCGATAGCCGCGCTGGCCTCGCTCCCGCCGCCGCGATAGCGCTGACCCCCGACACCCCGATAGCGCTTATCGCTGCGGCCATTCTTGTCACGGACAATCTTCGTCGATGTGTTTAAATTATAATATGTCACGATGGGTACCTATTACAGAACTCACATTAGGTGCCCGATTTAGCCTATCTACTCGACACTTCGAGCGAACGAATGATGAAGAACTTCCCTTCACGCAGGATGCACCCGACCGAGTCTCGAGTAGCCAGTAGGTACTCGAGTCGCCAGCACCGAGTCGAACGCCTCGCCTGGCCAGGTCCAGTTTTCACGTGTGTAACCGCGTAAAGGCGGTCGCGGAAGTCATAATATGCAATTAAGCAAACAAAAACGAGGTTGCTCTGAACGATCGCAGCCCAGTTGGCGGCGCGCGGCCGGAGCCCCGACTTTCCCCGCTCATGAATTATGCAGCGCATCTCCAGCGCCAACACCATCGGCGCCTGTCACCCCGCGCTCCACTGCTGTCCAGCGGACCGCATGCGGGGAGAAACATAGCCGTAAAATTGTTTGAAGTGACAACATACGCCCCCGAGCTAATATCCATTCATAAGGGTACAGGTCTTAAGTGACTATCATCTACAACGGATTGAATGCTGCATAATTACCTATCTTTATAAGAAAGAAGAAGTACTTAGATAGGTATGATGAGTTGATGACGATCAGGATCATACTTCTAATAGAATGTACGTTTTATTTCTGGTTAATTGGATGATCATGTTTCCCGTTCCTACATATTTCCGAACTTTCTTTAGCTCGTCGACACTCGACAGTCAATCCACCAACGGTCATAAACCAGGCCATGACTATCGTTGTAACTCGCTTGTCCATATGTTGCTGTAACACAAGTTATACCTAGGTACCTATCCAGAACGGGTACCAGGCTATCAGACACACGTCAAAAGGAAAAGATACAGAAGAGGTATCTAGGTATAGTGGTAGATAGGTAGGTACAAATACAACATCAGGTGTCTGACGCGACGGTAAGTAGGTAGGTAGGAATCTTTAGGATTCACATGAAATAAGAAACAATTACCTTTGAAACACAAACGAGGCAATAACATTAATTGTATTTATGACGTGTGTCGACCGTCTGCCGGTGGGGGAGCCCAGCAGAAGTTAATGGTTCGAAAACGTGGGCTTTTACCTACGTAGGTATTCTAATTAGTTAAACACGTTATTAATTGATGATTTGGTGAGGATCAGGAAGACATTAGCAGAGACCGTGTGGTTGGTGACAGCGGTCACAACTCACAACTCAGTCCAGAAACAATAGGTAGCTCGTCATATTTCATAACATAATATTAATAATTAATATTGTATTTGTAGATGCATTGCACTAATATTCGCTATGCAAAGTTACCCAACCTACCCTCAAATTCTCATTGCCGCAGCAGTCGAGATAAGAATTCAAATAGTTTCGTTTCAATTTAACTTTTGCGAAAAATTAAATATAAAATTACAGATAAGTGTAATACATACGTATCTAGCTAAGTATTATAATAATTATGTAGTGAAAGATGCTAAGTAATGTTGGTTCCTGTTTTGTGGTCGTTAGAAGTCGCCTCGGTGGGTGCCAACTGCCAATGTAGCGTGACCACGTGGTCATGTGCCGCTGGACATCGCTCCGATATCACGGAATCTATCGTAATTATGCGATTGCTAAGCGAAATAATTAACTATGTTAACTGTAATTAACTGTTACTAATTAGTTAGTAAAAGTAATTACTAAGTAGGTACGAGTGGATAGCTAGGTTTTAAAGGACACACACGTTACTATTCATAAACATCGTACCTAACTTATCAACTAGGTATGTAATAAAAACGTTTTAACTGCACAAGGAAATTATCAACGAAACGAGCTCATGTAAAGTGGACAAACATACTACCAGCGAGCGGTCGGGGCAGCACGGGCGGCAGCGGTCGTGGTGGAGACGCTGGGCCAGCGCGGACCGGTTCTGGCGCGCTGCTGCACGCTGCTCCCGCGAGGACGAAGCGACGAACGTGGAGCGCGGACGACATCTTTACCTGACAGTATTAGAAAATGACACGACTCTAATGCTGCCCGGTAAGATGCGAACCGCCACTCCTCTCATGGAGAACTCTCTCCTCGACTGCTGGGCCTGGCGAGCGGTGCGGGCGCGTTACGTTCGCGGCGCGGAGAACGGACGCGACTGAGCGACGGCGAGGCGCGGCGCGGACTGAGCGGCTGACGCATAGATAATATACTACATGGGCTGACGGCTCGCGAGTCGCGACACGCGGCGCCGCGGCGCGCGGAGGCGGCGCCTGGCTTCACGCCCCCCGCCCCCCGCGCCCCGCCCCCGGACGCGTCCTCCGACCTCCGACCAGTCGGCCACCGCGACCTTCGAGCCTCCGGAGTCCTGACAGCACAGCGCATCGGCTGCTGCTACGTGATACTTCCTGAGCCACTGCCAACCACTGCCTACCCACTGAGGCCAGTGAGGTCCCATATTGCGAGATGGAACCCTCGGCTCAACCTTCCTTTCTATTCTACTTTTGTCATGTTAGATACCTACCATAAAGATCAGTAAAAAAAGTCTGTCTCTGTCAGAGGTCTCTGAAAATAAAATCTGTTTGTCAGTTTATCTGTTTGGTACGATCCTTGAACCGTCCTTCTTAGGTAGGTACATGAATCTTTGGAGTGGGCAGTGGCTGAATTGATTTCGCCGGGATTTCAGAGACTGGTAGAAGTTGATAATTCTAGGCTTCATTTCAACCACAAATAAATACTTACCTAATTATTAAAGCTGTTCTTTCATTAAAAACAAATAAATATTGTGGACCGGGAGCCAGGTACAAATTCGGTCAATTATTTCCTCTCGAGCGAAACTTCGTGAAACGCATTAGGGATTTATATTATGAATATTCGCGACCTTCAGCTGCGACTCCGTGGGTGTCCCGGGCAGTGGCAGCCTCCAACGCATGGAGAAAAAAAAAGTTTTTTAGTCATTTCCTCCCATTTGAAAATTTGTCAGATTATAGTTTACCTAATATTTTGAAGGAAAAATAAATTCAGCTGACCATAACATGGTGGATTATACTTCAGCTGGCTGCTTGAACATGAAAAAAAAAATTATATTTTCAATGATTTCCTCTCAACTAAAAATTTACCTGGTGATCGTTTATATGCTACTATGAATGAAAATTAATTTCAGCTTGCTGTATCGCGGTGGAAAGTTTGTCAGCTGGTACCTTGAAAGGTGTGACGTAGCAGCATCTATCACCTAATGAATCTTATCAGCTGACGACTTTTCCCTTGACTTACAGCTAGCTGATTTTTTTCATTATTTACTAATGCATGTTAACAATCATCTTATAAATTTTCATCCAGGAGGAAATCACTTTTCTTAAGTTATTCTCTTTCTTTTTACAGATTGAGGCTATACATAAGCATGGAGGAAAAAAAAAGTTTTTTAGTCATTTCCTCCCATTTGAAAATTTGTCAGATTATAGTTTACCTAATATTTTGAAGGAAAAATAAATTCAGCTGACCATAACATGGTGGATTATACTTCAGCTGGCTGCTTGAACATGAAAAAAAAAATTATATTTTCAATGATTTCCTCTCAACTAAAAATTTACCTGGTGATCGTTTATATGCTACTATGAATGAAAATTAATTTCAGCTTGCTGTATCGCGGTGGAAAGTTTGTCAGCTGGTACCTTGAAAGGTGTGACGTAGCAGCATCTATCACCTACTGAATCTTATCAGCTGACGAATTTTCCCTTGACTTACAGCTAGCTGATTTTTTTCATTATTTACTAATGCATGTTAACAATCCTCTTATAAATTTCAATCCTCTTATAAATTTTCATCCAGGAGGAAATCACTTTTATACTACACCTGCTCGGAAAGTACCTTCTGATTTGCGTCATATCGGAAAAGAGCGAGAAAGAAAATACGTCTTTACGTGGAGACAAATCTGCGGGCTGAAAAAATGTATGAAATATCATTACTTACGTGCTTTAGCGGGCTGAAAAGTTGTATGAAAATCCATTACACACGTGGTTTTTTTTTTTTAATTTTTGATAAAATCAGTTCAGTAATACCAATACTTAAAAAATGATAAAAAAAATAGAAATCTGTTTCAACAAATAAGACTCATTATTTTCATAGTAAGTACCTAATAAATTAAATAACGAACTAAAAATATAAAAAATAGGAACTAAATGATAAATAATAAAATAATAAATAAATATCATATCATCATAATATTATCCTCTACAACATGGTTGCCTGGCATGTGCTGGTATCGCTTCTAATAGTTTTATAGCCGCCACCCTTGTACACTTATGTTATTTATTTTGTATATTAGTGTATTTATTTCATTTTCATTTCAATTTTTAATTAATATAATTAAATATAGAAGAATATCATAAAGACGAGTTTGTTTTATAAGTAGGAATACGCGGTTACAGATTCTATTAGGCTGAATAGGTCATGGATCTTTGCCTGTCCTCAAGAGGGCTAATGAAAAACAACAACAACCTACAAAATTGTTCGCGCTATTTTTTTTGTGTTTGTGTACCAAAAAATTATTGTCAAAAAAACAAATTGTTGCTGGCCGCTTGCATTTTCTTTGCATTTAAAAAAATTAAAAAAATTCTTTCCTTTGTTTTAATATTGAATTTATAAAATTACCTAGTAGTGACAGTGAAGTTATTTTGATGACGCCGCCAGAATTAAAAATTATTTGCTGAAGCAGCGATTGCAAAGCTTTTGCCCGAAAAATCCAAAAATAGATACAACAAAGATTACGAAGATTTTGTACAATGGAAAAACGAGAAAAATGCACCATCTTTTTCTGAAAATGTTGTACTCTTTTAACTAACATTCATCTACTCATCCATCTACGAAGCCACCAGTGGCAACTAGACAAGCAGTTGACCTTTGGAACCACAGCCTTCCACAAGCGCTGTGCCACCAGCACAGGCATTTATATCGTCAGCTGTTTTGTCTCAGACGTCTAAAACCATTAATTTGTCGAACAAAAACATCACCTTCAGTTTTAATGATTGTACGAATTTCAATATAAACTTTAATTAAAAAAGTCTGTTATTTTCCTCGTAGGTGTAGTATAAAGCACTATGTATCACTCGGGAGAAAGTGCGATTCCTTACTCGGGTGTATTAAGGCCCTCGGCTGCGCCTCGGGCCTCAAATGACACCCTCGTATGTAATCGGTCACTTTCACCCCTCGTTGAACAATGTACTATTCTTAAGTTATTCTCTTTATTTTTACAGATTGAGGCTATACATAAGCATGGAGGAAAAAAAAAGTTTAAAAACTAAATCCACGCGGACAAAGTCGCGGGCATCAGCTAGTGTTTCAATAAGACGTTATCACGGAAAACTACCGTCCGTAAACCGAGTTTACAGACAACCAATTTATTTATACCAAAAATCTGCATGTGCACTATACACAATAAAGGGCCTTTGTACGTAGTCATGGGTAAAACTTACCCATGACTCCAAGTGGACCTTTAGCATTCTATGCTCTGCTATAGCATAGCATCTGGAGAAGGTAATTTTAATCCACAATCTAGCTGCAATAAAGAAAGGGCTTATGTATAGCCTCAATCTGTAAAAAGAAAGAGAATAACTTAAGAAAAGTGATTTCCTCCTGGATGAAAATTTATAAGAGGATTGAAATTTATAAGAGGATTGTTAACATGCATTAGTAAATAATGAAAAAAATCAGCTACCTGTAAGTCAAGGGAAAATTCGTCAGCTGATAAGATTCAGTAGGTGATAGATGCTGCTACGTCACACCTTTCAAGGTACCTACCAGCTGACAAACTTTCCACCGCGATACAGCAAGCTGAAATTAATTTTCATTCATAGTAGCATATAAACGATCACCAGGTAAATTTTTAGTTGAGAGGAAATCATTGAAAATATATATTTTTTTTTCATGTTCAAGCAGCCAGCTGAAGTATAATCCACCATGTTATGGTCAGCTGAATTTATTTTTCCTTCAAAATATTAGGTAAACTATAATCTGACAAATTTTCAAATGGGAGGAAATGACTAAAAAACTTTTTTTTTTCTCCATGCGTTGGAGGCTGCCACTGCCCGGGGCACCCACGGAGTCGCAGCTGACGGTCGCGAATATTCATAATATAAATCCCTAATGCATTTCACGAAGTTTTGATTGGGAGGGACTTGGTCATGAAAATCTGTCACTGGCTCCCGGACCATTGCGTCAGTGTCGTGGTGGTTGGAACAAAGTTCAGAATCAACGCCATCTCTCGCCACATGTTAGAACGATCTCGTTACAAATAAACAGACACTTTAGCAAGTTCACGCTATAAGTAATAGACAGCGTTACTTTTTGCCGCCAATAATTTGTTCGGAATTTCTCTTCTATAAAACTTGTTCCAAAAATAAAAAAAAAGAATTAAAATGAATTTAAAGACATGACCATGATTAAAGACATGAAGAAAGTTTCATTCCTTCGTTAAGCCGCTACGCTACCAAAGCTATGATGGAATGTGTGTAATAAACGAAGGCAACAGGAGTCGTGACGAAAAATTCTTACACTTTTTTGGGTCGTGGCGGAAATTATTAGCCGCGCGCAGTTAAGGTTTGCGATGGCTGCCCCTCCCGCCTACACCGGGTCAGGACCGGTCCATTCGCAAAACCGTAGGAAAAGGAACTTCGTTCCAAAACTTAGTTTAATTCGGACAATACATTCTTATCCTTCATCATTATCATCATTAGCAACCCATCACCGGCTCACTGCTGAGCGAGGTCTCCTCTCAGAGAAGGGTTATAGGCCATAGTCCACCACGCTGGCCCAATGCGAATTGGCGGACTTCACACACACCTTCAAGAACATTATGAAGAACTCTCAGATGTGCACGTTTCCTCACGATGTTTTCCTTCACCGTTGAAGCAAGTGATATTTAATTGCTTAAAACGCACTTGACTCCGAAAAGTCAGAGGTGCGTACACGGGGATCGAACCTGCGACCCCCGACCCCGACGACCGAATAGGAGACCACAGTCCTAACCACTAGGCTATCACTGCTTTCTTATCCTTACAACGCCATAATAATTATATTCGAAATTCAAATATTCCGGCTATTTTTTGATCAGCCCACGTACCTACACTCGCATTCGCAAGACTATATTTTTTCTTAGGTCTATCAGATCAGCTTAAATTCGCCAAAATTATCCACTAATATCACCCAATATCAAAGACATCTACCTATAGACCGGCAATTCGGAATAAGAACAGCTGTGTCGCAGTATTGGATTGCGCGGGCTGAGATAGAGAGGGGAGCCGGCATGGTGAATTAGGCTGAGAGAGGGGAGCTGGCATGATGGTAAGGTTACAAATCGTACGCGGCCGCGGTCGCAGAGTCGTGAACGGTGTGCGCGGTGCGGGAGGCATATTGATCCTTGAAAATATCGCTCGGTCGTTTGAAAAATGTTTATTTGAATTGATTTATTCAAATAATATTTTTAATAATATTTTCTATAACTTTTATTTCGTATCTAGTATTAGGAATTACGATGTCTAATTATCTAATTATTCACTATAGTATACTGTTTTGTTTTCCGAACCGGTGGTAGAATCTTGACGTGTCATAAGACCACATGAAATAAATAATTTTGAATTTTTGAATTTTGAATTTTGTTGCTTGAATATAGGTACGGTTGGCTTTTGGCTTAAATATTTATACTTGAATATTTGTTAATTGTAGGCTTTTCAATTCACAGTTAAGTAGGGGCAAGTGCTGTTCCTATGGACGCTTGTACCTTTGGACGCAATCGATTCCGTCTAAACTAGCAACCCTAAAATTCTAATTTGAACGCGAACTGTCAACCATAGACAAAGCTTTACGATCGCGTTCAAATTTGAATTTTAGGGTGGCTAGTTTCGACGGAATCATTTATGTCCACAGGTACAAGCGTCCATAGGAAGAGCAGTTGCCCCTATCCTATTCATCAGCATCACCTGCATAATCTGCATATTAATACTTGCTTATCTTCCCGCGAAATTCAAATTTAATTTGGTTTTTCGCAATTTGTAAACTAATACGATCTAGGCTTATGGCATTCTTCAATGGCAGTATCATCTTCACAGGTTTATGTAAAAATCTTTATTTAAAAGTGTCCAGTTCAAGAAATTAGTCAGAGTATCGAGTTTAACGTGAGTTACTCACAAATTAGTCGATACTCTGACCAATTTTTAAACTGGACACTTCCAAGTAAATATTTTTATTACCAGCTTGGCAAGAGTAGAAATTAATAGGGGGCGCCACTGTCGCAAAATTTTCTCGAATCTAGCAACCCTAACTAGCCCGAATAGTACGACAGATTAGTTTTGATACTTAACTATTTACTGAAATCATAATAAGTGATTTTTATTGATTCCTTTCTTGTTATTTATTTCTTGACAAGACTTGACTTGATTAATTTAAGCCCAAATAGCAACTAAATATCGTCCTCCAAATATCTGACTTCCGGAAAATCGACATCCATGACTTGATTTGAGCTTCCCATATTATCATCAACTTCAATTTCTGATTAACGAGTTTCTTCTCTTTTACGCAATTATTATGTCCTCCTACTGCCAAAAGATTTACCTGAGTAGCAAACAAACAAACACTAGTAAATAACAAATGATACACTTTAAATAAATATTGCTCAATCAATAAACTATTACTATTTAATATTTTATCAAATATTATTAAACTATTAGTTTGCCAAACGTAGTTCAAGTATCATATTCGTCTGAGTATGCTATACGCATTATGAAAAATAAACAAACTCGTAACCTTAATATACTAGTGGTTCGCCCCGAACTGAGACCTCGCGGTAACGGTATCCCATGATTATTCATTCAATCGATACATGACGACCAAACCTGACATTATTATTATGCCGGTTTTCACTAAACATACCTAAATCATCCCCTAAGTAGGAGTCACTTTACGTAGGTAGCTCCAAAATACAAACCCAATATCCTTTAGGTGTCCCGTACAGGATCATGATAAAGAAGTTGACAGAAATCATCACCTAACTTATCATAGGTAGCCCGTAAAGGTTAGGGAACGTTAGTGAAAACATTGAATTATTATGTTGGTACTAACGAGTGAAAACGGGTTAGGGGCATCTGTACAAATCGTCATCTATCGACGCGAATAGAAAATATACAAAACGTAGTAAATAAATTGAAGTTTGATATTTAACTAAGGAATAATTTTAATTGAATAATATGTTATTGGTACCTAAATAATAATGGTCGACTCAAAACTGTTTTTGGGATAGATCGTAGGCGTAACTCCTAGTTCCATGGAATAGATATAATGAATGCGCCATCTATTTGCATTATTGTGAAGCTATGTTGAAAATTACTGATGCCCATTAAAAATTAAATAATCTCGTTTCTTTATAATATTCATATAATTTTAATATTTGTTGTTCAATTACAGGATATAAGTGAAATATAAAAAAAAGTTCAGCTTGAAAATACATAGCCGATTTTGCTAGAGAGCGTATTCAAGCGAGCGTATTAAATCTCCAATTTGAAAGCCCAATTTTGTCAATTTTAAGGGAAGAATTAAAAAAATATATTTTTGTACTCTGTTCAAAATCATCTTTAAAAAAATATATAGCAAGCCTATGAAAGGCAACAAAAAATATTTTCCTTCGCATTCACTTCTATGAAATAATGATTTTTATAATTTTTTTATGCAATATTCGGCTGAAGGCCATGAGTTTACATAATTGACCGAACGAAGCGAGGTCTCTGAGTTAACTAGAGCGATTTGCACTTGTCCGTCCGTCCGTCCGTCCGTCCGTCCGTCCGTCTGTCAGAGCCTTATAACTTTTGAATTACTGAACGTAATAACTTCAAATTTAGATATAATATGTAAACCGATGGCCTCCAGCCGAAAATGGCTTAAAAAGTTATAAAAATCTTTATTTCAGGGGGGCTCTCATAGAAGCGAATGCGAAGTAAAAAAAAAATATCGCGTTACATAAAATTGTTACGTATCATTTTAAAGATAATTTTGAACTGAGTACAAAAATATTTTTTTTTTAATTTTTCCCTTAAAATTGACGAAATGGGGGGCTTTCAAAGTGGCGATTTTATACGCTCGCTTGAAGACGCTCTCTAGGAAAATCCGCTATGGATTTTCAAACTGATTTTATTTTTTTAGGTCAGTTATATCCTGTACTTGAACAACAAATACTAAAATTATATGAATATTATAAAGAAACGAGATTATTTAATTTTTAATGGGCATCAGTAATTCATATAGCATCAACATAGCTTCACAATAATGCTAATAGACGGCGCAGTCAGTAACTATTCCCATGGAACTACGAGTTACGACTACGACCTATCCCAAAAACAGTTTTGCGTCGACCATTATTATTTAGTTACTTATTATAATACAATAATTGTATTGTAATTTTTTTGTACCATATTATTCAATTAAAATTATTTTTTAGTTAAATTTTAGTTAAATATTGTATATTTTCTATTCGCGTCGATAGATGACGATTTGTACAGATGCCCGTAACCCGGTTTCACTCGTTAGTACCTACATAATAATTCAATGTTTTCACTAACGTTCCCTAACCTTTATGGGCTACCTTTAAGTTAGGTGATTGATGTTTTCTGTCAACTTATTTATCACGATCCTGTACGGGACACCTAAAAGGATATTGGGACGGATGTTAGGACTTAGGATTGTATTTAGGAGCTACCTACGTTAAGAGACTCCTACTTAGGGGATGATTTAGGTATGTTTGGTGAAAACGGGCATAATAATAATGTCAGTTTTGGTTATCATGTATCGATTGAATGAATAATCATGGGATACCGTTACCGCGAGGTCTCAGTTCGGGGCGAACCACTAGTATCTAAATTTGAAGTAATTACGTTCAGTAATTCAAAAGTTATAAGGCTCTGACAAGTCTGACAGACGGACGGACTGACAAGTGCAAATTCATTCAAATTGACTCAGAGACCTCGCTTCACTCGGTCAATTATAATTATAAACTCTACATATATAAGTTTTTGGAAAAATAATAACGGAAATCTTGAAAAACTGCATTTAAATAACAACTTCATAAGATAATAATCATTTATTCATACCCATAATGTCGCCGGTTTTTCGGAAAATATTGTCAAGTTCCTACAAAATATTTCCCGCTCCATATTTCGCAAGAGAACGCGGATAATAAACCAACTATAAACTTTAAAGATCACCTCTTGAATTTAAATACGGATGGTTTTAGTTATATTAATCGATTCATTTTCAAGTATTTCATACAATTTTAATAATATTTATGAATTCCAAACTTTTCCAAAACAATGAATGGCGCCATTCTGTGTGTTGCCAGAAAAGAAAAAATTAGTTCCGTTTCTACTCTTTATGATTATACGGGTCTGCCCGCGAAATTTGAATTTAATTTAGTTTTTCGCAATTTGTAAACTAATACGACAAAGTAGGCTTATGGCATTCTAATTGCGCCAATGGCAGTATCATCGTCACAGGTTTATATAAAAATCTTTACTAATTGAAAGTGTCCAGTTTAAGAAATTAGTGGACGAAAGTTACTCACTTAGTTGATATTCTGACTAATTTCTTAAATTGGACACTTTCAAGTTTCAAGTAAAGATTTTTGTAAAAACCACTGGCGCAATTAGAATGCCATTTGCCTACTTTGTCGTATTAGTTTACAAATTGCGAAAAACCAAATTAAATTTGAATTTCGCGGGCAGACCCGTAGAATTAGTAAATATTATTCGTCTATGTCCACCTTAGATAACTAATTTTCAAGGAAACAGACAGGAGGTTTTATTGTCTGGAATCGTAAACGTCAATGTCAATGATGTCAAGTCAACACCTAACCTAACGTCAATTTCTGTCAAAGTGGCGTCAAAAACATCAAAAAAGTGCTTTGCTTGGAAGCAAATCTACGCAAAAATTTTGAAATTTCTCGAAATCTGGGCTTAAATACATACAATAATAACAATAATCTTAAAGTTTCAAAGAAAATAGAATACTATTAATTATTATATTTGCTAAGTAATACGCTTAGTGGTTGAATCTTGTATCACAGTTCACACGGGAGTGCTATCGAAGAATGCATTTAGTTTGAGGGTGTGCTGCAGTGACATCATCTGTGGAGGATGGCGCAGCGCTTCCCGGCGAGCGGGCCGAGCGCCGCGCCGCCGCAGCCGCGCTACGCGGGCCCGGCGCCGCAGCAGGGCGCGCCCATGCCGCCGCGGCCCTACGCGGGACCCACTTTCCCGGTAACTGCTGCTGTTAGCTCTAAGTGAGGCTATTTTGTAATTTTTTTTAAAGAGGCAATTTTTAGGTAAGGCACATACATACAACTATTATGTACATCGACTAAACTGTTTAGTCGAGTTGTGTACTTTTCGTGAATTCCACACAAATAAATAATCAAAAGCAAATCATACGGATTTTTGATTTTTTTGTCGAGCAACTATCGTGTTCATATAGTTTGCGCACATTCTAAGATCGCAGTACATTCCTATAAACTTATGAAACACTACTAAATAGTTGTTCAACTAAAAGTTGTATGTTTGCGCTAGGCCTTATAGAGGCAATTTGAATCATTCAATGTTAATCACATGGAGACCTTACGTCTAACCACTATCAGCCAGTGATTGTCATTGACCACTAGGTTCAAAGCTCTGCACTGCTAGCAACAAAGACCCAAGAATTATGTTCATACTTTGGTCACCAAAAAGTCCTACAAATTTTAGTGCTGTTTGTGACCCGGATACTTGTCTTTTAAGCTCAGTACTGATGCTTGCTGCACAAACCTAATTTGCTCTGAGCGTTAACTTTCATGGCCTTCAGGTTAAAATGGCGAGTCCCTGAAACAGATGACTTGGACTTGGGACAATGTCTAACTACTAATTAATGTTCTCCCGACCGTATCGGATATCACGGCGGCCAACCTGCTCAGAGATTAGCCATCTGCGCGTGAGATATTATAGTGCACAAGTGTGTGCGCAAACACAGGTGCACTCTCTATTCCCTCACTCTCATAGTCCGATGGGACGGAAAATCCGACACGACCGGAGAGAGATCAGGCGCAGGACCGACGGCTTTGCGTGCTCTCCGAGGCACGGGGGTGACTCACCGCCAACTTTCCTAACTTCGGGCTAATAATGAGAATTTCTTGACAGAAAAACTCAATACCTTTTTTTGGCCCGACCAGGGAATCGAACCCGGGACCTCATCATCCGTAGTCGAACGTGCTCACCACTAGACCAGCGAGGCAGTCAACTACTAATTACTCTGTTATTGGTACTGTGACCTGTGTTTTTGATCTGCCTCCAATTAAATTTGTGACAGCTGTGATTATATTTATTATGTATATTATATTATATTCTACAGTCTATTTGGGGAGAGGTTACCATTATACATAAACAATTATGGCGTCAGATCACGTGATTATATTTTCACTGTACTAGTGATGCGAAACATTGGCAGACAAGTTGAGAATGAAAGATTGATTGAATGAATACATTCTTAAATCGATTACCAATACTATTTAATATGATATTCTTCTGAATTGTGATGTTGGAAACGATATTATGAAGACCTTTCAATACGGATCCTATAATTTTAAATATTCAAATTTGTAGCTAACTGTAAATGTTATAAAATATTATGTTTGAATTAATTTTAATTTATTACATATTAAATTTATAAATGGTTTTTCCTTACAATATTTTATTTTTATTATTATTTATATTATACTATTATTTTTATTATATTTGTTATTACAATCCTTCTCCTATTATGATTGTCGAATTATTCGACTTTATAAATCATTCGAACTGATCGAATGATTTACCATGATTAGTAACTACTTTAAACTACTTGACAATTTTGAAATAGATTTATAAACTTAAAGAATCAGGTTAACATTCCAATCGTACAATTGAAACCATTAGTTAAAGTCTCCACTTCTTTTCCAAGAATTCGAGTCGTGAATAATGTAGTAGGCATGTAGGCATTTCGACTAGCCTGAACTGACATTTCGCGCTGAACAACGCAGTCGAAACATGATGAGTAATTAAAATACTAATAAGTAGTCGTCATTCGATTATGAGCATTAATACAATACTAATGTTTTGAAATTACTTATTATTATTATTTCAACTTTGATGTATTATAATATTCTTTGCATCATTGCTAGGTTATAAGCTACCTGTGCCAAATTCTTAGCACTATGAAGTAGATGTATCCAGCCTCTGCAGAACTTATGACAAATGTTTTCAGTGCTAGTGAATATTGCTAACCTGACAATATAGCTTGTCTCACTGTGCACTAATTGCACTCAACTGACTGGAGTGGTTCTGATTGATCGCACTGCTGTCGGTAATTATTGCTCCTCAAAATATACAATGTGAGACATCTCACCTTGCACAGCCTTCAGTAAGTTTATCTTTAGGCTCCTTGAGAATGTCTAAACTGACTAGAAACTTGCATTATTTTATTGTGAGTGTACTGTGATGTATCGTTTTAGCCTCGGAGCGGTTTCACCCCACCCCCCGTGGGCAGCGGCGGCACGGCGGCGGGCGGCGCCCGGCCCGGCCCCGTGCCGTACGGCGGCGGCGCGGCCGGGGCTCCGCTGCCGCCGGCGCCCGCGCCGCCCGGCCCGCCCGGCGCGCCCGGCCCGCCCGCGCCCTACAGCGCGCCGCCGCGCCCGCCCGGCCCCGCGCAGGCGCCGCAGAAGCGCCCCGGCGATGCGCGCGCTGCGCTGCCGCCACAGCACAAGCCTCAGCACTACCAGGGGTGAGTGTGCGGTCCAACAGGTCGGCCCGAGCGCTCACGTGGCGGGTGGCGAACGTCCGTATCAGCAGCGTGGCCGTGTTGCAGGGAGGGCTACGGCGCGGGCGCGGGCGGCAAGCGCAAGAAGCGGCTGGCGGACAAGATCCTGCCGCAGAAGGTGCGCGACCTGGTGCCCGAGTCGCAGGCCTACATGGACCTGCTGGCCTTCGAGCGCAAGCTGGACGCCACCATCATGCGCAAGCGCCTGGACATCCAGGAGGCGCTCAAGCGCCCCATGAAGCAGAAGCGCAAGCTGAGGATATTCATCTCCAACACCTTTTACCCTGGTTCGTTCTTGTATTTTTACAATATGCTATCGCTATATGTACATATAAGAAGGAAAAAATATTAAAAGGAAAAGTACTTTAGTAGGCTACTATCGAATTTCAGGCCAAGGCGACAACGCGGTCGCTTCGTGGGAGCTCCGCGTGGAAGGACGCTTGCTTGACGACTCTAAAAATGACCCCAACAAAGTTAGTACTGCTGAAAGATCATGTATAAAGAAAAAATGGATGTCGATAGTTGAATCTCACAAATTGTGTCCAGGTGAAGCGCAAGTTCTCGTCGTTCTTCAAGTCGCTGGTGATCGAGCTGGACAAGGAGCTGTACGGGCCTGACAACCACCTGGTGGAGTGGCACCGCACGCTCACCACGCAGGAGACCGACGGCTTCCAGGTCAGCACCCCACCACTCCAACGCCTGGCTGGACTCATTACACTCTATTGTAGTTTGAACTGTTCCGTCTGCTGTTCCAAGTGAATCTTGACACTTGAGGCTGGTTCACGTCACGGCGGGGATCGGGTCGTGCGACGGGCACGGTGCGGTCCTAACGTGTGTCGTATGCAAAACGATGTTGCGCCATCCGTGACACCGCTCGGCGGTACACGTCACACCAGCCTCTATACTCACTTGCCTCAGTTACAGGCCCGCTCACTGGCCGTGTCTGCGTGTGCCCGCAGGTGAAGCGGCCCGGCTACAAGAACGTGCGCTGCACGATCCTGCTGCTGCTGGACTACCAGCCGCTGCAGTTCAAGCTGGACGCGCGCCTGGCGCGGCTGCTGGGCGTGCACACGCAGGCGCGCCCCGTCATCGTCAACGCGCTGTGGCAGTACGTCAAGACGCACAAGCTGCAGGTGAGGCGCGGGCGTCGTGTGTCCCGACTCCCGTCCCCCGTCCCCCGTCCCCCGTCCCGCAGGTGAAGCGGCCCGGCTACAAGAACGTGCGCTGCACGATCTACCTAACCTTATTCAATAATGCCCCATCAGACAATAAGTTAAGCTTGAGTTTTGTTGTGCTACGGCTTGGTGGTGTGCTGAGGCGCACGTCCTGGTGCGCTGACCGCTGACGGACGGTGTTTGACGTTTGACGCAGGACCCGCACGAGCGCGAGTACATCGTGTGCGACAAGTACCTGGAGCAGATCTTCGGCTGCGCGCGCATGAAGCTGGCCGAAGTGCCGGCGCGGCTGGGCGCGCTGCTGCACGCGCCCGACCCCATCGTCATCAACCACCTCATCTCCGTGGAGCCGCCGCACGACGCCAAGCAGACCGCGTGCTACGACATCGACGTCGAGGTGCGGCTCACACACACACACACACACACACACACACACACACACACACACACACACACACACACACACACACACACACACACACACACACACACACACACACACACTCACACAACTTTTTACAAGAGATAACGCCATCTTGGGCAACTCGCGTCATCTCCAATGAGAAGTTAGGTCGGCCGAGTCCATCACCGTCCAGTACATGTTGTACTAACAATAAAGACATAATTAGTAGTAGTACTAATTCAGGTTTCTCGACATTAGACTCCAATAGGAATAATTCTAATACTGTTTTAAACTAAACAATAAGACAACAGATGAGCAATATCAGAATAATCTTGTACACCAAAATATACAGGGCTTATCTGGCAAAGAACACGATATTGAGCTATTTATTAAAGAATTCTATATTGACATCTTATGCCTCACCGAGCATTGGCTCAATTTTCATCAGTACAAAAAAAAAATACAAAAATATTTATTTCAGTACCAGTGTTAATAATACATATAATTAATTGAGACCATCCTAGTAAGTAACTAGTATTACTACTAGTACTTGTGGCAGGAGGCCCCGCTCTTCCATAGCTTACATAATACAAACTGATATAAGTACACTTTCAAAATTATTTGTAATGTTTGGTTAAATAGGTTACAAGGTGTATGTGTGTTGTGCTTGTATGTGCGTGTGGTGTGTGTGTGAGGTCATGGAGGATGCCTTAGGGCGGCTATGTAGGTCATCAAAGAAAATACTAATTTGTGAAGATTTTAATATAGATATTTTGCATCACACACCTTTCACAGGAAGATTACTAAACTTATTTAAAAGTTTCAACCTGGAAAATATTTTTGTTGAAGCTACAAGAATAACAGCGAATTCGGCAACTTGTATTGATAACATTTTCTCTGATTGTAAAATTATCAAAAAATCGATTATCACTTATTTAAGATCTGACCATTGCGGGCAAATGGTATCTATTCCGAGCAGTTAGCAGAATGTAACAAAAGTAGTAAAATATGGGCCAGTTACCACCAAAAAAGTAAGGCAATTTAAACAAAATATCACAGCGGAAATCATTTTCTTACAAGCGGATGAAATGGGTAAGAAAAAGGTGTATTATAATAAACTGGAGCTTAAAATTAACAACCTTGTAATTGACTCTGATATAGAAATTGCAAATACATTTGAGACCTTTTTCAAAAATATACCATTAACCACAACCAGTTCTCTAAATTCCTCGCCAACAGAAGCCTATAATCTTTTAAGAAGCAATGTCTCTGAGTGCAATAAATTGTTTAGGTTTGAACACGTTACCCCATATGATATTATCAAAACATCATTGCAAAATAAAAAACAGGAGATCTATGGGGAATATCAGTTAAAATAATCACAATATCATTGATATTATTGCGCCTTATCTTGCGCTAATTTTTAATAAGTGTAGATTCTGGATCTTTTCCAGACCTAATGAAATGTAGTAAATTTAATACCTCTTTTTAAATTGGGAAGCAAATGTGACCAGAATAACTACAGCAATTTTAATTTTGCCAACTCTCAGCAAGATATTTGAAAAAATAATGCTCAACCAAATGCTTCTACACTTTAATTTAAACAAACTTCTTCACCCTGAGCAGTACGGTTTTACTAAGGGTCGATTAACAACCGATGCAGCCGCAACGCTGTTACAACACATATTCACTTACTGTTCAAGGTATAACCTATGAAAAATTACAAGGAGTTTGCAAAGTATAGGCGTAATAATATTATGCTCTACTACTCGTGCGAAACTGGGGCGGGTCGCTAGTTAAAAATAAAATAAATCATGCCGTATCCCCATGCAAAGTCCCTTGAGTCCCCCGACGTTACTAAAGGTTAAATCATTGTAAATCTTTAATTCTTTTCTATATTCAGGTGGACGACACGCTCAAGACTCAAATGAACAACTTCCTGCTGAGCACCGCGAACCAACAAGAGATACAGGGGCTCGACTCCAAAATACACGAAACTGTGAGTACATAATGTATTATAATAGGTCTTTACCTATAAAATTGCCGTTTTGTATGCAATAAGTGAAAGTACTTATTTTTTCAAACTTTTTTATTTCTGTTATTCGAAGTAATCACCCATGCAATCGACGCATCTTTGCCAACGCATTGGCAGTTTATTGATGCCCTTCTTGTAAAAATCAGCTGGACGGGAGGCAACAAACTCTTCAAAGGCATTTTGTACTGCCTCTCGGGAATTGAATTTTTTACCCACTAAAAAGTTGTCTAAATTTTGGAAAAAGTAATAGTTGGTAGGTGCAAGGTCTGGTGAGTATGGGGGATGAGGGAGAGCTTCCAACCCCAGCTCTTGCAGCTTGGAGACTGTCTGTTGCGCAGTATGGGGTCGCGCGTTGTCGTGAAGGAGCAGTGGGGACGACCGATTGACCAAAGCTGGTTGCAGATGTGCAAGCTTCTCCATCATTCTCTCCAGTTCTTCACAGTACACATCTGCATTACACTAGCGGCACGCTATGATGGCCGGTTTGACGTTTGTCCGCTCATGAAGTTCCGTATTAATTGATAACGACTTTGAAGGAAATAATTGTATTACTTTATTGACGATAGTGATGTGCAGAGATTCATAAATTTTATCGAATGTAGTTTTAGGTTTAGGACTCAAAATTTATTTATTAAATTGATTTCTAAAATGTATACAAGTGTAGAAAAATCAGTTTGCACCATTTAAGGGGTGAATGTACTTGTGAATATGAACAATTTTCACTATGTGGACAAACCTCTGAAATCGCAAAAAAATATCAGCTGTTTCATACAAAAGGTAAAATTTTTATTTTTATATGATATATACCACAACTCGGCATTTGGTTTTCTAAATTGAAAATTTTTAAAAATGGAATCTAATACGATCGTCACATAGGATCGCTGGCTAGCACAACTACTACCTCCGGCAAACTCGCGTCAATGCTCAATGCAAAACAAAGCAGTTTCGAATTGACGTTGCTTCGAAAAGTATAAACTGTCAGTGCAATGCGATTGTGATATAGTTTTGACCTGGCTTTGGATTTCAAATATTGATACTGCATTACTGTTGACCCTTGCTCGTTAATTTGGACTCTGTTCAAGCCCTTTGTTGTGGATTTCGTCGATATGACCGAACGTACGCAGAGAACTGTTCTAAATAGTCAGACACGTGAGTTCGTAATACGCCTTCGTAACTATTTCGATCGTGAAGCTCAAAATGGAGGGCCAATTTTACCTATAACGTCAGTGGTTGAACGCGTAGCTGATGCGCTTAATATTGGACAACGAACTGTTAGACGGATAACTAAAAAAAAATATGGCGAGACTGGCACAGAAGAAAATAAACTTCACACACCAAAAAAGAGAAAACGAGCAAAACCAGTCGTAGGCATCGATAGCTTTGATGCCGATGCTATCCGAAGACATGTTTACGGCTACTATTTACAGAAGGAGTATCCAACAAGAAAAAAGTTGGTGCATTCACTGAAGGGAGCTGGATTATTCTTCGGTGGGGAAAGTTCTTTAACGAAGATTTTGAAGACCATTGGATTTCGATACAAAAAATGTAACAAACGCAAAATATTGATGGAAAGATTTGATATAGCGATGGCAAGGTATACTTTTTTACGGCAAGTGAAAGAAATCAAAAATTGGCAAAATGTTGTGTTCTTGGATGAAACATGGCTTAATGCTAACCATACTGTAGGCCGTTCTTGGAACGATGACACAGCAGCATCTACTTCCAAAGTTCCTGTAGGAAAAGGATCGCGACTTATAATTTGTCACGCCGGAACCATCAACGGGTTTGTCGAAGGTTCTCTCATGGCTTTTGCGTCAAAAACCACTGGAGACTATCATGAAGACATGAATGGAGAAAAGTTTACTGAATGGTTTACCTCAATGTTGTGTAGCCTCCCTGAACCATCTATTATAATTATGGACAACGCCCCATACCACTCGATGCAAATTGACAAGCCACCTGCCCAATCCCAAAAGAAAGCTGATATCGCCGCATGGCTTCGTAAAAATGGCGTAGATGCAAACATGAATATGTTAAAAGCGGAATTAGTACGTCTTTTAAAAGAAAACAAACCAACCAAGATCCGATACGTCATTGACGAAATAGCATTAGAACATGGGCACAGAGTTATACGGTTACCGCCTTACCATTGTGAGTATAATGCGATTGAGTTGGTGTGGGCTCAAATTAAGGGATATGCTGCAAGACACAATACAGAACCCCCATTTACCACAAAAAAAATGCTAAAATTATTAGAAGAAGTTTGTGAACATGTGACTAAAGGAGACTGGGAAAAGGTTGTGAATAGAACTGTTAAATTAATAAGGGAAGATTATGAAAGAGATGTGAAAATAGATAATATTATAGAAAACGAACATATAATTATTAATGTAGGTGATGATAGCAGTGACGACAGTGAAAATAGTAGTATGGACGAATCTGATTAATTATGGCCTTTTGTGGCACCTTTTTTGGTATCTTTTGTATTCATATGTTTCTTGTGTGCATATAAAGTATGTATATTCATTTTCATTCAAATATTCAGTTCGTTCAAATAAATTAAATAAACATATACATTTTTGTTTTATTAAACCTATTTAATCAGGTACAAAAACAAAACTTAATTGTTTTTTGTTCGAGAATAAATTGACATTCCACATCACTATTGTAATGTGTCAAACCGGCCATCATAGCGTGCCGCTAGTTTAATGCTCATGCCGTTTTGTAAAAAGCTGTGGTGAATCACACCCGCACTAGACCACCAAACAGTGACCATCACCTTTTTAGGGGTCATTTTTGGTTTAGGGCATTGCTTTGGTGCTGAACCAGGGTCTAACCAACTTGCTGAGCGCTTTCGATTGTCGAACAGAATCCATTTTTCGTCGCACGTAACAATTCGTTTCAAAATTCCTTCATTTCTTTGCCTGTTGAGCAGCGCAAGGCAGGTCTCGACGCGTACGTTGCGCTGGCGATTGTTAAGGTCGTGGGGCACCCATCTATCAAGCTTTTTTACCTTGCCAATTTGTCGCAAATGGATCAATATTGTTTTGATGCTTACATCAAAAGCTGCTGCTAGCTCAGCTGTAGATTGAGTTTCGTCAGCTTCCACAATCGCCTTTAATTCATTATTGTTAACCAAAGTCTCCGGACGACCACGAGCTTCATTTTTCAAGTCAAAATTTCCAGAACGGAACCGGGAAAACCAATAACGGGTTGTGCGATCGTTTGTACAGTTCTCTCCGTAAACGTTTTTGATGTTACGGGCCGTTTGTGTCGCGTTGGTGCCACGACGGAATTCATATTCCATAATTACACGAATTTTTAAAGTATCCATTATGACGAAAAATGTTCAAATGTAATGAAAATACAACGCTAATCAAAAAACAAAAGACTGAGTTTGTAAATAGAATGTCATGGTTTTAAAACCAAATTAATTTGAATTTAGAATACAGAGCCATTACAAACTTTTTTTTTATTTGAAATGACCAGTACTGAAGAAAGGCAATTTCATAGGTAAAGACCTAATATTCTAGTGGCTAAATCCTAAATCTTAAAAGGCTTAACCCATTTGTAAGATAATATTTGCATAAATAAAAAAGAATACTACTGGGACTAGTAGAACTCTGTTTGGCATTATTGGTTACGTCGACTCCATCGATGTATAAATAGAACCATAACTTAGAATCTATCTAATGATTATCTTAAAAATAAACTAAGGCCCGCTTGCAGAGACGCCGGGTTAGGCTTAACCCAGGAATAAAAGGGTTGTTTCAAATATATATGGAGCCTGGGCCAGGTCTTTGTACAGTCTTTGAATGAAATAGTGATTACTTTTTCTTTATTTCTCATAAAAAGGTCCTTTTTACGAGTTACAATGCGAAATTATTTTGCAAAATAAAAGCGCAACAACATGGCGTTCTTTTTGACAATGACACATACTTAAGTCATGATGACATTTGACATAAAAATAACCACAATTGTTTGTGACAAATGACAGCAATTGTCATTTGACATACCAGCAATTGACGTTTGACAATTGAAATGACATTAATATGACTTAACGTCATTACAAACATAGACCACAAAAGCAGATGGATGCACTTTGGGAGTTGCTATTCTACAAATGTACCCAATCATCAATTTTATATTTGTGAGGTACAAATTATTCTTCACTGTAAAACTGCAAAAAAGCATATTTTATTTCAATTTCTATGATTTAATACTATTTTTTGGTATAATGTACATTTACCTAGCCCAAGATGGAACAGCCCCTTTGTAATTTTGACAGGAGCTTTATACGAAATCAGCTAACTCTGGGTTAAAAGGATAACCCGACGTTTCAGCGGGCCAAGTCAACATCAGTAGGAAGTGTAAGTTCAAACTTACACTTCCTACTGATGTCGAATTCTCAAGAATTCGCTCGCTATCGTTGTCGAATCCACTGCACTCGGCGACTGAACTCGACGTGTGCGCCCGCAGGTGGACACCATCAACCAGCTGAAGACCAACCGCGAGTTCTTCCTGAGCTTCAGCAAGGACCCGCAGCAGTTCATACAGAAGTGGCTGGTCAGCCAGTCGCGCGACCTCAAGGTAACGCACGAGGTCACATATCATATCGTATATCACATAGTTTACGTCACTTAATTTTGAGCTTCAGCATTCCGACCGTCTCGGACAGAAAATTACGAAGTCGAAAGATAAGATTTCATTCGCTCACTCGCGGCCATAATTTGTAAATGCTTACTCGGTGTAGGCTTAATACCAGTTTGCACATTGTCACAGATTTCAAGATTAGTAAATTTATTGTACATACAAAACGGTATGTAGGTACATTTCGGTATCAGTTCGATAAATGGAGTTTCTCTCGGATCACATAGCTCATCAAATCCCGCATTAGGCCCCCATTGTCCCGTACGGTATATGCAAGTAGCGACGTCATCGGCGCGAGCGCGCCGTGCGTGACGTCATCGACGCGGGCGAGCCGTGCGTGACGTCACCGAGGGCGGGTCGCTGTAGGAGCGCGGTCGTGTTGCAGAGCATGGGCAGCGGCGTGGGCGGCAACCCCGAGGAGGAGCGGCTGTGCGCGCTGTACGCGCAGCCCTGGGCCGCCGAGGGCGCCGCGCGCTACCTGCACGCGCGCCTCGCCGCGCGCCGCCACGCGCTCGACCTGGCGCTCACGCCGCACCACCTGCCGCGCGTCTAGCGCAACACTCGCCGCCAACACAACCCCGAGGAGGAGCGGCTGTGCGCGCTGTACGCGCAGCCCTGGGCCGCCGAGGGCGCCGCGCGCTACCTGCACGCGCGCCTCGCCGCGCGCCGCCACGCGCTCGACCTGGCGCTCACGCCGCACCACCTGCCGCGCGTCTAGCGCAACACTCGCCGCCAACACAACCCCGAGGAGGAGCGGCTGTGCGCGCTGTACGCGCAGCCCTGGGCCGCCGAGGGCGCCGCGCGCTACCTGCACGCGCGCCTCGCCGCGCGCCGCCACGCGCTCGACCTGGCGCTCACGCCGCACCACCTGCCGCGCGTCTAGCGCAACACTCGCCGCCAACACAACACTCGCCGCCAATACAACACTCGCACTAACGCATCGCTGTTTCATTGTGACCCCGACCACCCTTCCCGAGCTTAGCTCATCATTCGTCAAGGCCGCGACGGGCAACTAGAGCGAACGCACTGTGTTTAAACTCTAAAAGCACAAAACAACACCAATCTTTATGGGGGGGAGGTTGCTCGAACAAAAGTCACTCGAAACCTCATCCAATTGCCAGTAGGTTGAAAAAAAATTCCAAAAAGGCAGATATAAGATTGTGGCCATACAAATTTCGTCGGCATCTATCTCAGAGAGTATAAAAGATGCAAGAGTGGTTTCTTGGCAAAAGATGATCAAGACCCGAAGGGCTATTTGATGAATAGAAAAAAAAATCAAGATACCGGTATTTTTTTCCCATACAAAATATAATATGACTAATATTGAAGAGACTAGAAACTGAGAACTTTGAATAGTTCTCAGTTTCTTCTCAGACTTTGATACGGTTCCTTTTCAAAATTTGTTTTTACAATTTGTGCTCAAACAAAAAATACTCGAAACCTCATCCAATTGGCAATGAGCTAAAAAAAATCAAGATGGCGGCCATACCAATTTCATCGGCATCTATCTCAGAGAGTATAAAAGAATGGAAGAGTGTTTTTTTTTTGGAAAAAGTTGATCAGAACCCGAAGGTCTACGTCTTGGTGAATAGAAAAAAGTTCAAGATGGCGGAATTTATTTTTCCATACAAACTATGCAAGACGAAGGTTCCTTTTCAAAATTTGTTTTTAAGGAAGAATTATCATCCTGACAAATGATTCGGAGAAAAAAATAATATGGAAAGTAATGCTGATCGAGGACTTGGAAGATGGGTGAGGAGCATGGCCAGGGTATTTAAGGTAGGTGGGGGCTGCTCAAACAAAAAATACTCGAAACATCATTATTGGCTGAAAAAAATTGGTGAAAAAAAATCAAAATGGCGGATTCAAGATGGCAGCTATAAGAATTTCATAGGTGTCTATCTCAGGGGAGTTTAAAAGTCGGGAGAGTGGTTTTTTGACAGAAAATGATCAGGACTTGAGTCTACTTGACGAGTAGAAAACCCGCGGGCCGCGCACCCACGTGCTCTACTAGTATTCTATATATTTATTTATCGTTGTGAAAGTTAAAACCCGTTGGTGTCGGGCCTCGCCTGCAGCCCGCAGCGCCGTTCAGTGGCCCAGCGGCCTTCAATTCAAGTGGACGCAGCACAAGTGTTGGCGGTCACCGGCGGCGGCGCTAGTGACGCAGCGGACCCGAGTCATCCGACGCCATCGACAGCAGCTGATTTAGCGGCGCTACCGAGATGCGCAACAGTAAACTGAAATAATGTCAGTTAATATTTAATTTGTGTTTAAAAGATAACCTGAAAGTAGGTCAGCGAGTGATTAAGTAGCACTATATGCAAGTATATGAAATGAAATGAAATGTAATGTATATTAATGAAATGTATGAATGAAATGTATACAAAACAGATACAGTACATAATATAGAGAAACTCAAATAGGATAGTGCCAATCTCAGCAAAGTCTAAATATTATAACAAAACGCTCGGAAAAGACATCTACGTTCGTGAAATCGGCCCCAAGTTGTACTTTTTATAGACTATAGGTACTAGAAGATGCCCGCGACTTCGTCTGCGTGTTATTAAGGTTTTTGATTCCCTTTTTGAGCCTATGTGCTAATCCTGGGTATGAGCTATCTCCATTCCAAAAAGCCAAATCGATTCACTCGTCGTCGCGTTAAAGAGTACCTAATAAACATCCATCCATCCATCCTCACAAACTTTCGCATTTATAATATAGTAGGATTTCGCTCATCCCCACAAGACCATCCGTCACGAACGACTGTTGAGTGTCGCCGACTCTCGGCAGAATCTGCTCCGAACGGGTGGTAGAGTCTTGACTTGTCATAGAGCCACGCGCCCACAACTTGCTCTACATCAAATTGAAATTTCACGCTTGAATTAATTGTTGTTAAAGCTATAAAAGATTTCGCAACGAATAAAAGTTATGATGGTAGACAAAAATCTGTGACGTAAAAGTTGCTGAGAACTGGAAATGAAACTTGGACCTAAAGTGCATGGTGAGTTTGAATTATTCCAATTCCTAAATCTTTCATTAGAATGGAACATTTTATTCGGAAAATCTCGTTATCCCCTCTAATACATTATATCATCATTTTCATGAGCAAATATTGTTATTATTTCCAGATTTGTACTTCGCCCGTAGTGACTCATAAAACCATAAAGAGATGCTGTGAAAATTAGTGTTTTAGTGTCGCTCGAACAAACAACCTGTTGGCTTAACGCGTACAGGAAGATAGACGTTAAGCCGAGTAAACATTAGAGCCAGTTTCGCCTGCGCGCGCTGATAAGCGACACAGTCCGAGTAAACACCATCAAGTTGTAATTCACACGATAGTCTTCGTCGCGGGTAAGTATATAGCGCGGCGGCGACAGGCGCTGTGCATTTTTGGCTCGACTTTCCTTAAAAGAACGGGTTTTTTGGTAAATCATGTAAAATCTTTTATTCCTCCATTTAATTCCGCAGTACCTATCATGGAAGTCGCAGTGCAGTGTAAATAAGTACTTCGCTAGCAGTCAGGGAGGTGTTGTGTGCGTGCTCGTAAGTTTGACAGTGGTCTGCGTCGGACACTCGCGTGCGTCGTCGGACACTCGCGTGCGTCGGACACTCGCGTGCGTCGGACACTCGCGTGCGTCGGACACTCGCGTGCGTCGGACACTCGCGTGCGTCGGACACTCGCGTGCGTCGGACACTGGTGGTTCGTCGGTGCAGCATGGTATACACGGGGGAGGCCAATCCGGGCATTCTAGACCGTAAGTAAATAGGTACAATATTGTTGTAATATCAACCTGATGTGACACCTGAGACAGCTTGTATTCTGGCGGCGGACATAGAATATTGTTTAACCGGGAATATAGAAGACTTCCCGAGGAATCTTATAAACTAAAATTCATGTGAACGGAGTGAGAGCATCAGCTAAAATATTGATATAGGTAAATATTTCTAATAAGTTGTATTAAAATTAGCCAGGTAGGAATACTAATCGCAGAATCTTCCGTTCATTCTATTGCTGGAAAGTACAAAATAAAAAGCAGTGTTAGCCTAGTGGTTACGACTGTGGTCTCCTATTCGGGGGGTCGCAGGTTCGAACCTCTGACTTTTCGAAGTTAAGTGCGTTTAAGCAATTTAATATCACATGCTTTAACGGTGAAGGAAAACATCTTGAAGAAACCTGCACACCTGAGAGTTCTCCTTAATGTTCTCGAAGGTGTGTGAAGTCCGCCAATTCGCATTGGGCCAGCGTGGTGGACTATGGCCTATAACCCTTCTCTGAGAGGAGACCTCGCTCAGTAGTGAGCCGATGATGGGTTGATAATGGTGATGATGATGATGACAAAAAAAGCCAAATAGAACACCTGTCGGCATAAATGCTTGTATCTCTATTAGGTGAGCTAGTCGTTACAATGGTTCTTTACACATACTACTGACCGCACGTGCTGTTCGGCTCTTGGATTGGATGGTAATTAAATAACGCGACCCGCAGGCCGCAACTTGGGTGGTGTCCAGAAACGAAACGATACGGCGTGTGTTCTGTGCCAAACGTGCAATGGATTGAAAAGGAGATTGACGAATTCCATAGTTTCTAACCCAGACGAACTGAACTTAACACTGAACGCCCACGTTCACGAATCAAACTTCTCATACTTGTTCTAAAAAAATTAGTCAAAGTCTATCAAATAAAGTTGGTAGAAAAAAGATATTCACTTGTATTGCCATGTAACGGTTATTTATAATGTGTACTTGTGAATAATTATATTTTTGATCCCCATTTTCTAAAAATATTTAGGGTTTACACAGAAAATAACTCTGAAAAATATTAATTAAAATTAAATGTTTTCTGAATCAGAACGGTTTTTAAAAATGCTGGGTCAAAATTCGCCAACCTCCTTTGTCTTTAAAATGATATTCTCTTCGCATGTGACTGCCAGTGAAGGAAAACTAAAACATTCACAGAGCTCGGCTGCCACATTGGTATCAATGCCAGCTATTGACGATGAAGTGCCAGACAGTTGGATAGCTAAATCATCCTTTCCTACCTACTTCATAATTACCTACCTACCTATATAAGAAGAGGCATTGCATGGAATTGCAGATTTCATCCGATCAGTTCCTAGTTTTAATATCTACTTAATTTATTTAACAGGGCTATTACATTCCGCATCCCTCTCTTTCGCACATATATTTTCAATTATTGTAAAAATATCAGATATTTTTGACAAAATGTGGTCAATTATCTTCGACAGTTAAATTACGGATATTTTAGACATATTTTTATTATCATATACCTCCCTAGTTTTAATTTAATAAGAGCGACATTAAGCGCATTCTAGATAATAATAAAAAAAGCCGGCCAAGTGCGAGTCGGACTCGCGCACCGAGGGTTCCATACTCCAAAAGTAAAAGTAAAACGATAATATTATATTAATTTGCTTATTTATCGTTAACTTTGTTTGTAGAGGTTTATTGTTAATATAAAAAAAACTATGCTAGTTAGAGCGTTGATTTTATTTTTCCTGTAAAATATACATAAACCTCTATTGACCATAATTATTTCAGATTTTTCGATTGGTAAACTTCGGAGATAGGGGGGGGGGGGGGGGAACGGTATTTTTTTCGACATTTTGGCCGATTACTCAAAAACTATTATATATAGAAATAAATAAAAAACTGTTTTAGAATGCACAAGTAAAGGCCTTTCATATGATACCCCACTCGGTATAGTTATCTTACTTTGAAATTTCAAACCCCCGATTTTCCCCCTTTTTTAATCAAACTAAAATAATTTTCGCATTGCTTTTATTTTTCCTGTAAAATATACATAAACATCTATTGACCATAATTATTTCAGATTTTTCGATTGGTAAACTTCGGAGATAAGGGGGGGAACGGTATTTTTTTCGACATTTTGGCCGATTAATCAAAAACTATTATATATAGAAATAAATAAAAAACTGTTTTAGAATGCACAAGTAAAGGCCTTTCATATGATACCCCACTTAATATAGTTATTTTACTTTGAAATTTCAAACCCCCGATTTTCCCCCTTTTTTTATTAAAACTAAAAATAATTTTCGATTTTTCTTTATTCCAATGATTTTGGGCCACTACTAGTGGTTCGCCCCGAACTGAGACCTCGCGGTATCCCATAATTCCCATAAGGTAGTTTTAACTATATTATATTGTAATTTAAACGCGCCGAATCTGATGACGTCAATCGTCATCTGCTTTCGTGGATGGGATGCGTATTTACAATATTAAAGACATCGCCATCTATTAACAGTATAGTGAAGTTTTGTTAAAAACATTGATGCCCATTAAAACTTAAATAATTTCGTTTCTTTATAATATTTATCTAATTTTAGTATTTGTTGTTCAAGTACAGGATACAAGTGAAGTAAGAAAATAAGTAGACCTTGAAAATATATAGCCAATTTTCTCGGAGAGCGTCTTCAAGCGAGCGTATTAAATCGCCACTTTGAAAGCCCCCCATTTCGTCAATTTTAGGAAAAAAAATAAAAAAAAAAACGTTTGTACTCTGTTACAAATTGTCTTTAAAATGATACACAGAAAATCTATGAATAGCAAAAAAAAATTTTGACTTCGCATTCGCTTCTATGAGAGCCCCCCTGAAATAAAGATTTTTATAACTTTTTAAGCCATTTTCGGCTGGAGGCCATCGGTTTACATATTATATCTAAATTTGAAGTAATTACGTTCAGTAATTCAAAAGTTATAAGGCTCTGACAGACGGACGGACGGACGGACGGACAAGTGCAAATCGCTCTAGTAAACTCAGAGACCTCGCTTCGCTCGGTCAATTATACAAAACTATGCCAAATTTCATGTCGATAGCTTTAATAGTTACTGAAATAATCGACTATAGTGACAGACGGACGGACAGACGGACGGATAAAGTCTCACCATAAGGGTTCCATTTTTACCATTTTGGTATGGAACCCTAAATATCTGGGTGACCGCTCGTGCGTCAAAAAACCGTGCTCGGTTTTTTTGTTTTTTTGTAAATCGTGTTTTTTGGAAATGATATATTTAGAAAAAAATAAAATAAAAATAAAAATAATAAAATTCATAGGGAAAAAGTTCGTCTGGACTCGACCCAGAGTCTTCTAGTTTCGGAACCGCCCGAAACCTAACTAAGCTATCGAGAGTTCATAATTAACGGCGAAATTTACCTTCGTATTCTAATTATATTGTAAGGGGTTTTTCATTGCTTGAAAACACGGATAAAACGACCTTTTCTAAAAATGAAACCTAGCTAGACCGATTTATCGCCCCCGAAACCCCCTATATGCTAAATTTCATGAAAATCGTTGGAGCCGTTTCCGAGATTCAGATAATATATATAGGTATATACACACATCAAAAGTGTCTAGGGATCAACATATATTTTTGCAATAACTTTTCTCCTGATTGATATTAATTAAAATTTTCTTTAAGGATTCATCAAATAAAGTGTTTTCGTTTGTCACAGTAACGATAAACCAAGTCACCTTTGCATTAATAAAGAAATTTGCCATTTTCCTAATAAAGGGATTTTTGACATTTGAACCACTAACATTAAAGTTCGAAAAAAAGACTGAAATAACAGTTTTCTTTAAAATTTTATTGGGTAACTTAAACAATTAATAATCCGTGTTTCTACCGCGAACACTAACAACACAAGAACATCGGTTTGGCATACTCAAAATGAGTTCACCCAAATCAAATTCAAATTCAAATTCAAATTCAAATTCAAATGTTTTATTTGCACGCTGTGGAATGGCCGCCCATGTTCGTTGCAACAACAAAAAAAGGTCTTCTTGCCACTGGATACCCTCCATATTCGGCAGAGCTCTTCTCTGTAGCATATCCCATGCATGCTCAATCGGGTTCAAGTCTGGCGACTGAGCAGGCCAGGGCAGGACATTGATGTTAGCTGCGGCGAGAGTCTGTCTTACAACTCTTGCGGTGTGCGGTCGTGCATTATCATGCATTAACTGAAATAAGGGACCGATTTGCACTTGTAGAGGAACGATGACGTCTGATACAATCGTCTCAGCATAAATTTGAGCGTTGAGGTTGCCTCTGATCCAAATCAACTCAGTTCTTCCGCCGATCCAAATACCCGCCCATACCATGATGGTTCCACCACTATAAGGATGGACTTCCTGGCAGGATTTTAATCGCTGTTGGCGTCCAGGGGTTCTCCAGTGTCGTATACGTCTTGTATCCGGTCTCATACCAAAACGAGACTCATCAGAAAAGCACACGAAACGCCATTGTTCTTCTGCCCAATTTCTGTGTTCAAGAGCCCATTGATATCGAATCCTACGATTGTGCATTGCTATAGGTGGTACCCGTAGCGGTCTTCGGGAATGAAGGTTCACTTCATGCAAGCGGTTTCTGACTGTTTGGTCGCTAATTAAGTTCCCTGAAGAGTGATGAAGCCTCACGGCTAACATCATGGCGGTTATTGTTGGAGCTCTTCGAGTTAAGATTTGAATGTATCGGTCTTGTCTCCGTGTGGTGCAGCGATACCGTCCTCCATGGCGCTCAGCCACGGTACCAGTGCTTCGGTAACGTGTCCAAAGTCGACTGATAACACTCTGACTTGTATTCAGAGCTAAAGCCACAGTACGTTGCCGGGAACCAGCTTCTATCATTCCCACGGCTCTGAGCATTTCTTCCCTGCTTAAATGACGTCGCCGCTCCATAATAACGTTGGTTTTAATCAGTAGTAGGGAAACAGTAGCACTAATAATGTCTTCAATGCGTTGTATGTTTTTATAGGGAAAATATTGACAGCTGATTTTCATCTTTTACTCGAATTTGATTGACAGTTCCTGATTCAAATTATGAAATGCACCAAAAAGGATCCATATAAATTTATAAAATCATAAATTTATTACAAAGCCACATCTCAATCTCAAGAAATCCGCATAAAAATGCTTGATCCCTAGACACTTTTGATGTGTTTATATACAAGAATTGCTCGTTTAGGGTGGAACCACATCTGTGAGGATCGATTCGCATTTATGCCGATGCTATAAGACACACTTGTAAGGATCGCGTCCTTACGGATCCGAAAGGATGCGTACGCGTCCTTACGGATCCGTAAGGATGCGTACGCGTCCTTACGGATCCGTAAGGATGCGTACGCATCCTTTCGGATCCGTAAGGAGGCGAAAGCCTATAAACATTGTTGTCTGCGTAGGGATGGTCGATGATGGCATCGATATTTAAATTGCTAGCTCAACCACGATATTAATCTTCTTCTACACAGAGGAAATGGATGCCAAAAATTGAAAAAGACGCCGCCATATTGAAATTCTTTGTTTTTCGACCGATTTCGTTCAAATTCGATATTTGGGCTTCCCTGTGGTCAAGAAAGAGGAAATGGATGCCAAAAATTAAAAAAAGTCGCCGCCATATTGAAATTCTTTGTTTATCTACCGATTTCGTTCAAAATCGATATTTAGGCTTCCCTTGGGTCAAGAAAGAGAAAATAGATGCCAAAATTATAAAAAGTGACCGCCATATTGAAATTCTCTGTTATTGGACCGATTTCGTTCAAAATCGATATTTAGGCTTCCCTTGGGTCAAGAAAGAGGAAATAGATGCCAAAATTTTAATAAGTGACCGCCATATTGAAATTCTTTGTTATTGGACCGATTTCGTTCAAAATCGATATTTAGGCTTCCCTGGGGTCAAATAAGAGGAAATGATTTGCAAAATTATAAAAAGTCGCCGCCATATTGAAATTCTTTGATATTGGACTGATTTCGTTCAAAATCGATATTTAGGCTTCCCTTGGGTCAAGTAAGAGAAAATGGATGCCAAAAATTGAAAAAGTCGCCGCCATATTGAAATTCTTTGTTATTTTACCGATTTCGTTCAAAATCGATATTTGGGCTTCCCTGGGGTCAAATAAGAGGAAATGATTTGCAAAATTATAAAAAGTCACCGCCATACTGAAATTCTTTGTTTTTCGACCGATTTCGTTCAAAATCGATATTTGGGCTTCCCTGGGGCCAAATAAGAGGAAATGATTGGCAAAATTATAAAAAGTGACCGCCATATTGAAATTCTTTTTTATTGGACCGATTTAGTTCAAAATCGATATTTAGGCTTCCCTTGGGTCAAGAAAGAGGAAACAGATGCCAAAATTTTAAAAGGTCGCCGCCATATAGAAATTTTTTGTTATTGGACCGATTTCGTTCAAAATCGATATTTAGACTTCCCTTGGGTCAAGAAAGAGGAAATAGATGCCAAAATTTTAAAAGTGACCGCCATATTGAAATACTTTGTTATTGGACCGATTTCGTTCAAAATCGATATTTAGGCTTCCCTTGGGTCAAGAAAGAGGAAAAATAGATGCCAAAATTATAAAAAGTGACCGCCATTATGAAATTCTTTGTTATTGGACCGATTTCGTTCAAAATCGATATTTGGGCTTCCCTGGGGCCAAATAAGAAGAAATGATTGGCAAAATTATAAAAAGTGACCGCCATGTTGAAATTCTTTTTTATTGGACCGATTTCGTTCAAAATCGATATTTGGGCTTCCCTGGGGTCAAATCAGAGAAAATGATTGGAAAAATTATAAAAAGTCGCCGCCATATTGAAATTCTTTGTTATTGGACCGATTTCGTTCAAAATCGATATTTAGGCTTCCCTTGGGTCAAGAAAGAGGAAATAGATGCCAAAATTTTAAAAAGTGACCGCCATATTGAAATTCTTTGTTATTGGACCGATTTCGTTCAAAATCGATATTTGGGCTTCCTTGGGGTCAAATAAGAGGAAATGATTGGCAAAATTATAAAAAGTGACCGCCATATTGAAATTCTTTGTTATTAGACCGATTTCGTTCAAAATCGATATTTGGGCTTCCCTGGGGTCAAATAAGAGTAAATGATTTCCAAAATTATATTAAAAAGTCGCCGCCATATTGAAATTCTTTGTTATTGGACCGATTTCGTTCAAAATCGATATTAAGGCTTCTCTGGGTTCAAAGTTGTTCGTGGTTTAGATTTTTAGTTCGCGTACGTCGATGATATTTTAGTTTCTTCAAAAGATAGCGAACAGCATGTAAAACATTTACGTATTCTTTTCAAACGTTTTTGAAGGATACGGTATAGTTAATAACGAGAAGAATGGCATTTTAATGTTCCAGAGGTTCGTTTCCTTGGATACAAAATAAGCGCTCCCGTGATTGGCTCTCCTGCTGACCGCATTAAGAGTTTACAGGATTTTCCTCTACCTAAAACAGTACAGGGATTTAGAAGATAATATGATTAATTTTTATCGAAAATTTCTCCCTAGCATAGCGCGACTTCAAGCAACATTAATAGATGCTTTATCAAAAATTCAAGATAAAAGTGCTAAACCTTTTACTGGGACTCCCGATTTAGAGCGTATTTTTAATATTTACAAAGAAAGTTTAGCTTATGCAAATCTTAAGTTAAAAATTAAGTTTATTTTTAGTTTTTTATTTCTTTTTAATGTGGTGTGTAGGGCTTTCGAATACCGGACTTTTTCAATACCGGTATTAATACCGGAAATATTTTTTTCAATACCGGGATCCCGGGATCCCGGTACTGAAGAATCCCATTTCAATACCGGGATCCCGGTATTGAAATGGGATTTAATTGGGGTTATATGAAAGTCCTATCTTTGGAGTAAGAGACATGAAAAATCGGCATTAAAGTATTAATTTAAGGTATTAAAAACTTGTATAAGCTAATTCAAAAAATCACCCTTTCAGAGTAGTACAATAGGGGGTGAAAATTTGTATGGGAATATTTTGATTTTATAGATATTATTTTATTATTATTTATTATTATTATATATATTATTTATATTATTTTATATTATTTACATGTTTGGTCGGTAGGTTATTTCTAGGGATCAGCTCAGAAAAGATTTTACGAAAATCCCCCTCAAAAGGGGTAAAGTGAGGGTTGGAATGTTGGATGAATACTAAACATCTGATAATTGAGGACCTGAACAGTGATATAGGCTACTTTTATTCCGAAAAAATGGGTGCCGCAGGATTTTTAGAAAACTTACTACACGCGGACGAAGTCATGAGAAACCATTAGTTTCTTAATAAAACAAATCCACGATAGGAAACTTTTTTATTCTTAAATCACTTATTGATACCTACTGCTGCTTCAGGGCTCTTCCTTCAATAAGTTATGATTTTTCAATGTCTGTAATAGACTTAATAGATTTGTCTTTGTTCTGCGCAGACTTACGAGAACAACAAGAATTCGCTCGGCTCTTAATGCGTACAATGATTATGTCTCCGCAGTACTCCGTTATGGCCTTGTAATTTGTTTCAAAAAAATGCCTTAGAGCTTTCCTTCGCACGGCACCATATGATTCGTGTAGGCCGGCTTTCACAAAGCTCAAGGTCTTGCCACTTCCATCCATGTACATTTTGGAAATATCGAAATTTGTGAAAATGAATGTGCATAAATTCAAGGCCAAGCGTGTCAAAAATTTAAATACGCGATCTCTGAGAGATCCCGATAAACTTATTTTTACCATAGCACCACAAACAGCAAATTTTTTAATAAAAATTGTTATGCTATGGCAATTAAAATATTCAATAAATTGCCAACCGATATCAAAACACTACCAAAACAATACTTTGAACAAAAATTAAAGAAATGGTTGCAAGGGAAAGTTTTTTACTCCTTACAAAAATTCTTTCAATACGACAAAAAAGATTGAACGCGTTTTACCTACCAATAAAACGCGTTCTATTTACCATCGTTATATTTACCATCTTGTCGACACACATTATGCAAATAAAGAATTGAATTGAATTTATCAATTCCATAAATATGTTGACCGAGGAAAACGCTTTTTCCGCCTCTACGCCTTAAAACGCTTATAATTATATTTCCCTTTTCAACTCTCACAATAGATTCATTATCAATGCTAGAGGAAGCTTGGGGTTTAAATACTATTTTTTAGTTTTAGCTTCCATTTCTGCTTCCAGTTATTTTTCAGTACAAGAACAACTCAATATTGGGCTGCAGGCATGTCTGCAGATATTAATAAAAATGTGAAAAAGGCTTAGGATCCAATACCGGTACCGGATTAGCCAATACCGGTATCCCGGTATTGGAAGCCCTCAATACCGGTATTGAAATAGTCCGGGATCCCGGTATTAGCCAATACCGGGATCCCGGTATTGGAAGCCCTAGTGGTGTGCAATAAAGTTGTAACGGAGTGGATCGACCCGGCTGAGAGCGACCCACTTCGTTCATTAGATGTGAGGGATCGAACCTCGCTTTTCACTATTTCCTAGGACAAGGAATAAAATACTCGATAAACAATAACGACTTTTATTTACAATTCTCTTAACCTATTACACGATATCGAGAGACGTTGACGCAAGCCTAAACACGGTTACAATATTATATGAAGCGGGACCGCCCGGGCGGCTGACGGAAGGACGACGGACTCCCGGTGGAGCGCGGGTGACGCGGCGGTCGCGGGGGGAACGCAGACGCTCGGGGTGGTTGGACGGGCCGGGCCGCGAGGCCAAGCGCGAGCAACAGCCCCTGTGGTCCTACCAGAGAGCTCGTACCACTCGTCAACCCAGAGGGTAATCAGGCCGACGATGGGATCGATCCAGAGGGAAATCAGACCGACCCCGATGGTACGGGCGCCGCTGGCGAACTGCCGGTGGACGCTCTTGTTCGGCGTTTTATACTTTTCTGCTGGCTGCTTCGGTGGGCCTCGGCGCGGTTCGGCGGGGATCGCGCCGCTGGTGTCATTGCCCTGGCGTGTGCGTTCACGTCGGCCCCGCGTGATGAGTCAGGCGGCACGTGTATCGTGGGCTGCTTGCGCTGTGACGGCGTGTTCACGCGGGTCCCTCGTGCGATGATTCACGCCGCCCGTGTAGGCTGCTTTGCGTTGTGACGGCGCTCGTCACAAAGTGTTTTTCATTCATTCAAATCGGTTCAGGTTTAGCTCACCCAGTTTTAAATGTTAGATAAGGGTTATTTACAGATGCATCGAGCTCTCATGTCGGTGCATGCCTTCAACAAGAAGTGAAGCAGAGCTGGCAACCTATAGCATTTTTCAGTAAAAAGCTGACTACCAAGCAATCATCTTGGCCGGCTTATTATCACGAATTATTAGCCATTTATAAAAGCGTGCAGCATTTTAGGCATATTCTTGAAGCCCGTCCTGCAACGATCTATAATGATCTGTATGATCCCTACTTAACGTTTTCACTCAAAGCATGAAAAATCCCGCCTAATCAGCTTAAGCAAAAAGTTTTTATTTCGGAGTTCACTACTGACAAACCACATGTCAAGGGAGCTGAGAACCCTGTCGAAATTTGCTAGGGTCTTCTTGGTGGAGACGGACGGCTAGAAAGGGGTGGTTTTGGAGGCCGTACCTAGCTTAGGATAGTTAGCCGGGTTGTCTAGTTAGACATGGAAATATTGGGTTCCATCCTTGTTACGTAACGATTACAATGTACCCTCCTTTGTGTAGGTAGTTATTTTTATTGATAGAAGGCGATTGCTGAGAATGATGTTCTGTTCTGATATTGAGTGTGATTCCTTTTATTAGACGCTCGGCGATGAGGGGGGTGCTGTCATACTTTTAAAACTTATGGCAAACATTTCCTCTTTCTTGACCACAGGAAGTCGAAATATCGATTTTGAATATCGATTTTGAATTTCAATATGGCGGTGACTTCTTAAAACTTTTGGCATCTATTTTCTCTTTCTTGTCCCAAAGGAAGCCTAAATATCGATTTTGAACGAAATCGGTCGAAAAACAAAGAATTTCAATATGGCGGTCACTTTTTATAATTTTGCCAATCATTTCCTCTTATTTGACCCCAAGGAAGCCCAAATATCGATATTGAACGAAATCGGTCCAATAACAAAGAATTTCAATATGACGGCGACTTTTTATAATTTTGCAAATCATTTCCTCTTATTTGACCCCAGGGAAGCCCAAATATCGATTTTGAACGAAATCGGTCCAATAACAAAGAATTTCAATATGGCGGCGACTTTTTATAATTTTGCCAATCATTTTCTCTTATTTGACCCCAGGGAAGCCCAAATATCGATTTTGAACGAAATCGGTCCAATAACAAAGAATTTCAATATGGCGGCGACTTTTTTAATTTTTGGCATCCATTTCCTCTTACTTGACCCAAGGGAAGCCTAAATATCGATTTTGAACGAAATCGGTCCAATAACAAAGAATTTCAATATGGCGGCGACTTTTTATAATTTTGCAAATCATTTCCTCTTATTTGACCCCAGGGAAGCCCAAATATCGATTTTGAACGAAATCGGTCCAATAACAAAGAATTTCAATATGGCGGCGACTTTTTATAATTTTGCCAATCATTTTCTCTTATTTGACCACAGGGAAGCCCAAATATCGATTTTGAACGAAATCAGTCCAATAACAAAGAATTTCAATATGGCGGCGACTTTTTTAATTTTTGGCATCCATTTCCTCTTACTTGACCCAAGGGAAGCCTAAATATCGATTTTGAACGAAATCAGTCCAATAACAAAGAATTTCAATATGGCGGCGACTTTTTATAATTTTGCAAATCTTTTCCTCTTATTTGACCCCAGGGAAGCTCAAATATCGATTTTGAACGAAATCGGTCCAAAAACAAAGAATTTCAATATGGCGGCGACTTTTTTAATTTTTGGCATCCATTTCCTCTTACTTGACCCAAGGGAAGCCTAAATATCGATTTTGAACGAAATCGGTCCAATAACAAAGAATTTCAATATGGCGGCGACTTTTTATAATTTTGCAAATCATTTCCTCTTATTTGACCCCAGGGAAGCCCAAATATCGATTTTGAACGAAATCGGTCCAATAACAAAGAATTTCAATATGGCGGCGACTTTTTATAATTTTGCCAATCATTTTCTCTTATTTGACCCCAGGGAAGCCCAAATATCGATTTTGAACGAAATCAGTCCAATAACAAAGAATTTCAATATGGCGGCGACTTTTTTAATTTTTGGCATCCATTTCCTCTTACTTGACCCAAGGGAAGCCTAAATATCGATTTTGAACGAAATCGGTCCAATAACAAAGAATTTCAATATGGCGGCGACTTTTTATAATTTTGCAAATCATTTCCTCTTATTTGACCCCAGGGAAGCCCAAATATCGATTTTGAACGAAATCGGTCCAATAACAAAGAATTTCAATATGGCGGTCACTTTTTATAATTTTGCCAATCACTTCCTCTTATTTGACCCCAGGGAAGCCCAAATATCGATTTTGAACGAAATCGGTCCAATAACAAAGAATTTCAATATGGCGGTGACTTTTACAATTTTGCCAATCATTTTCTCTTATTTGACCCCAGGGAAGCCCAAATATCGATTTTGAACGAAATCGGTCCAATAACAAAGAATTTCAATATGGCGGCGACTTTTTTAATTTTTGGCATCCATTTCCTCTTACTTGACCCAAGGGAAGCCTAAATATCGATTTTGAACGAAATCGGTCCAATAACAAAGAATTTCAATATGGCGGCGACTTTTTATAATTTTGCAAATAATTTCCTCTTATTTGACCCCAGGGAAGCCCAAATATCGATTTTGAACGAAATCGGTCCAATAACAAAGAATTTCAATATGGCGGCGACTTTTTATAATTTTGCCAATCATTTTCTCTTATTTGACCCCAGGGAAGCCCAAATATCGATTTTGAACGAAATCAGTCCAATAACAAAGAATTTCAATATGGCGGCGACTTTTTTAATTTTTGGCATCCATTTCCTCTTACTTGACCCAAGGGAAGCCTAAATATCGATTTTGAACGAAATCGGTCCAATAACAAAGAATTTCAATATGGCGGCGACTTTTTATAATTTTGCAAATCATTTCCTCTTATTTGACCCCAGGGAAGCCCAAATATCGATTTTGAACGAAATCGGTCCAATAACAAAGAATTTCAATATGGCGGTCACTTTTTATAATTTTGCCAATCACTTCCTCTTATTTGACCCCAGGGAAGTCCAAATATCGATTTTGAACGAAATCGGTCCAATTACAAAGAATTTCAATATGGCGGCGACTTTTTATAATTTTGCAAATCATTTCCTCTTATTTGACCCCAGGGAAGCCCAAATATCGATTTTGAACGAAATCGGTCCAATAACAAAGAATTTCAATATGGCGGCGACTTTTTATAATTTTGCCAATCATTTTCTCTTATTTGACCCCAGGGAAGCCCAAATATCGATTTTGAACGAAATCAGTCCAATAACAAAGAATTTCAATATGGCGGCGACTTTTTTAATTTTTGGCATCCATTTCCTCTTATTTGACCCAAGGGAAGCCTAAATATCGATTTTGAACGAAATCGGTCCAATAACAAAGAATTTCAATATGGCGGCGACTTTTTATAATTTTGCAAATCATTTCCTCTTATTTGACCCCAGGGAAGCCCAAATATCGATTTTGAACGAAATCGGTCCAATAACAAAGAATTTCAATATGGCGGTCACTTTTTATAATTTTGCCAATCACTTCCTCTTATTTGACCCCAGGGAAGCCCAAATATCGATTTTGAACGAAATCGGTCCAATAACAAAGAATTTCAATATGGCGGTCACTTTTTATAATTTTGCCAATCACTTCCTCTTATTTGACCCCAGGGAAGTCCAAATATCGATTTTGAAGGAAATCGGTCCAATAACAAAGAATTTCAATATGGCGGTGACTTTTACAATTTTGCCAATCTTTTCCTCTTACTTGTCTTCAGGGAAGCCTAAATATCGATTTTGAACTAAATCGGTGTAATAACAAAGAATTCCAACATGGCGGAAAAGTGACACCTGTGTTTGCATACATACTTGAGATAAAAACTAATTTCATCTATATATCGATACTTTTTGGCACTTCATGCTTTTCCCTAGTTGCCGAAGACGCTTTCGCACGCGTAAGGATCCTTACGGATCCGTAAGGATCCTTTCGGATCCGTTCGCGTCCGTAAGGATCCGTTCGCATCCTTACGGATCCGTAAGGATGCGAAAGGATCCTTTCGCATGCGAAACGTGAGCTACACTTGTAAGGATTTTAGGCACTTCTAGGTACAAAAAATGCGAAAGCCGAATCGATGCGAAAAGCCGAATTGATCCGTTCACGTTTCTATGGAATTTGACAGTTTTGTATGGGCGAAATCCGAAACGATCCTCACAGATGTGGTTCCACCCTTAAAGAGATAGATAATACACTTCTCATCAAAAAAATCGAAACACCTCGCATGTTTATGTTTCGTAAGGATTATCAGAAAAATCTTTATTTTTTTAGGAATAACTATTAAATATTGTTTAATAGTGAGTAGTATGAGGTATTCAATCCCTTAATGTTAATGTTCCAAATTCAAATTTTTCGATAAAATTCGTGTTTTTTTTAATGACTCACTTTTACCCTGTATAGAATATGAAGGGAAATGGGGAAAACAATAAATGTAAAATATGGAAAAGTTTAGAGACAGTTTATTTAATAGCTTGTATTCGCTCCCCGGGCTCTTATAACTGCTTCCATGCGGTTGGTGTTGGTGGTGGGCGCGAGCACTCCGTCGCTTCGTAAAGCCCAATTTAGACGGTATGTGTGTTCATCGTTCAGTTTTGCAAACATTTTTTGTGAAAATGCACCCTAGGGCCTTTTGTCCTAAGGATGAATTTAGGCGATTCATTTTCGATTACTCGTCGATGAAGCCTCGAAACTGAAACAAAAATCTCGAAAAATGATCCGTCTAAATACGCCCGAATTAAGAAGGTTCATTTTCACAAAAATGATCGTAAAAATGAACGATGAACGAGGCACCGTCTAAATTGGGCTTAACTATTGCATGTAACCTTGCTAGCTAATATTATATATGATTTCTGTTTATTATTCGTGCGGTGTGAGAGTTGAGTGATTGTTATTTGCTTATGTCGTGTTCGGTGATGTGATAAGAATTAGCGTTATCGCTGAATAAATGCGGAGGTTTGCTCGTCGTCGCTGCTGCGTCTATAAATACCTACTTGGATGTACATTTCTTATGGAAGAGACAAACTCAGTTTAGTTTTCAATTATAAATTCAAATTCACTTTATTTGCACAAAACACGACAAATTACTTTATATATGGGTAGCCTAAGTATGTCACACTCTGTTTAACATTTCTGCGGTGGTGACGTGTGATGCGGGTTGTTACGTTCCCTCAAATATGGTTGAGCGAAGCAATGACTGGGTCATGCGTCATGCTCGTGAACGGGTGCCACCAGCGGCAATACTTTCTGTCTGCCCGTCTTAACATGTGTTGAATTATAATTAGAAATAATTACGTATGCTTTTGTGGAACTTCCCCTCATTGTGAAAACTCTGCATACATAGAATAATATCTATTAAGTATATTGTAAAAGTATTTTAAAAAGAGCAACTGCCGAGTTTCTTGCTGGTTCTTCTCGGCAGGAACGGCATTCCGAACCAGTGGTAGACTCATTGACGATTCAAAAGTACCTACTTGTAAAAAGTTATTTGAATAAAAAACATTTCTATTTTTTTCTATTGGAGTTTATTGGAGTTTATTGGAGTTTACTCCTTAAGAATCGATTTTAGCAGCCCGGTATGAGAAAAATCCGGGCAGTAATAGTAGATTATTAACCAAGGGGATAAAGCAGTGTCTTCTGTCGCGGGTGACGATTTAAATCGCGAGCGTAACGAAGGACTCGAGGTTTACTCCCGAGCGTAGCGAGGGTGTTAAAAACTTAAATCACGAGCGAAGCGAGGGATTTAAGACGAGTCCTGAGTGTAGCGAGGGATTTAAGTTCACCCAAGACTAAGACAGCTTTATCACCGAGGAAAATACTCTACTTTTCGTACCATTTGCGAAAAAATTAACACAATAATAATATGAGATAAGCATTTATTAAAAACTAGCTGATGCCCGCGACTTCGTCCGCGTGGATTCAGTTTTTAAAATCCCGAGGGTACTCTTTGATTTTCCGGGATGCTTTACACTCTACAGGTTCTCAACTATACCTATCCAAAAAAATCACGTCAATCAGTAGATTTTTTGCAGCGTGATTGACGGACAAACCAACAAAGACAAAATTACGTTTAGCTGTCATTTACGTTTTGTTATTCCACTGTCATTTACGTTTTGTTATTCCATGTCAGCTGCGTTTTTGTTATACCACGTTTTATAGTGACTTGACGGAAACGCGGTCGAACGGGATAAAAAGTATCCTATGTCCGTCTCCTGGTTCTAAGCTACCTCTCCACCAATTTTCAGCCAAATCGGTTCATCCGTTCTTGAGTTATAAATAGTGTAACTAACACCACTTTCTTTTATATATATATATATAGATATAGATAATGACAAGTAAAAGTTAACATTCGAAACATTGGTCCAATTATTGATAGAGAGAGTAACATTTTTGTTTGGTACATTTATTGTTGATGAGTTGATTTGAGTATTTCTCTGTTCTTGCGTCTGAGCATTTGCACTGATGGAATCCGAAAATTCACTGTCACTGTCGCTTTGATTTAAAATCGTAACGTATTTTTAGAACATTAACTTATTTATAAAAATAAATTAAAATAAACTTAACGTTTATGTATTTGAAGAAAACAAAAACGCGGCAAATTCCTATACTAATATTTTTTTGTCGGAAAAGCAAAGGCATCAAACTTATCGTCGGTTTTCGTAATTTTATTTAATAATCATAACTGCATAATAAATGCGTATTCTTTTTTCAAAAAGATGTATAATGCTTTATATAGTAATAAATAAGGTTGGTTTTCGTTCACATGTATATCTACATGTGAACGAAAGCCAACCTTGTTTACTCAACGTTTGGGGTGGAGATTTGCATCGTTGTGAAGTTGTGTTATAACTTAGGTACTTGAGGTACAAATTGTGTCACGGAAAACCAACCTTATTTACTCAACGTTAGGGTAGAAATTTCAACGTTGAGTATAAAGTAAACTCCAGTCGTGCGTCGTGCTAACACACACAAAATTTTTTTTTCTATTTTATAGGTACATGTGTGGTGTTTGGTCATAACTCATAATATACGACATGCAAATATTTTAAGCTTTATTTCTTTATATTACACAAAATAATATGTCAGAATACACACACACCAAATTATTTCAATTGCGTAAATAGTAATGTTCATGGTGAATTGAATGTTCTGGGTGCGACCGACGCACGCCGCGGTCTCTCGCGCCTCGAGAGCTCTGCTACCACTGTTCTACCAGCCAGCTGCTTCGGGCAGCTCACATGTAACGAGTAGGGACATATTACTTATATTTAAGGTGTAATTGTTTTCAAAGTTGATAACTTACTTGGTTGGTTAATGGTTTGGTTTACGTCTAGCCTGTGGTGTTGCTCGTATACTATATGGGTGTGTGTATTGTGTTCTGAAACAAGTAAACTACAAGTTTCAATTTATTGGGGTTTAGAAATGATTCTTGTACAGCCAGCAGTCGTACTAGTCTCTGGTGCGGGAATATTTAAAATGTAGCCCGTGTGTAGACGTATCGTAATCATAGTATTCCTTACTTACTACCGTAAGGTGTACAATGTACATACAGTACAAAAAACTTCGATACATATCACACACATTTATTTATTTATTCACACGCACACAGTTCTTTATTATAGCTTCACTGATATAACTTTCATAAACACGGCCCTCTACTATAGATATATACAGGGTGGGCCAGACCAGGTGGATATAAAAATTTTTTTAGATTGTTGACATGGGGGTCTACCAGGACCCGCAAGGAAAAAAATCGGTCCCCAACCGATTACGAGAAAAAAAATTTTATTTACAATTTGGGAATACTTTTTTAGGAGAAAGAAAAATAAAACAATGTTTTATTTTTCTGAATTTCGGCCACGGCGGCAGCCTATCTCCAGAAAGATTAGCCATCTGTGCGGGAGATATTAAAGTGCACAAGTGTGTGCGCGAGCACAGATGCACTCTCTGTTTCTTTACTCTCATAGCCCGATGGGACGGAAAATTCGACACGACCGGAGAGAGATTAGGCGCAGCACCAACGGCTTTACGTGCTCTCCAAGGCACGGGGTGAAACATCGCCAACTTCTTAACTCCAGGCTAGTTCTGAGAATTTCTTATCGAAAAACCCCAATACTTGGTATGGCCCGGCCCGGGACTCGAACCCGGGACCTCGTCGGCGCAATCGAACACGCTTACCACTAGACCTACGAGGCAGTTAAAATTAAAGGACATACTGCAGTCTCCACAAACAATTAACATTTTTTTCAATAAGGTCGTTATTTACACGAATGAGGAACGAAGACTTTGAAAAATCATAACTTTTTATCCGGTACATTGACATACAATTTTTCTTTTGGAAATCAAAAGAACATAAGTTGTTACAGTTTTTAAAAAATCACCAGTGCTATGAACCTCTTCTTTTATTTTTAATGGAATTTTAAAATTTTCTGTAGATTTTGGATGAACTTAATTTTCTTGGAATAATTTAAAATTTAATGCTCTTAAAACCAGCTAATCAGACTGGGATTTTTTCCTAAGAGAGCACAGTTATTAGGTTAAGATATTCCATTAAAAAATTGCGGAAATTGTCACTGGAAAAATAAAAAAAAAATTAAAAGTTCGTCAAGGCGTTAATATTCCAAAATTGTAAATAAAAAATTTTTTCTCGTAATTGGTTGGGAACCGATTTTTTTCCTTGCGGGTCCTGGTAGACCCCTATGTCAACAATCTAAAAAAAATTTTATATCCACCTGGTCTGGCCCACCCTGTATAGCGAGAGTTAAACTACTATAGCGCCATCTAATTGAGGATTCTGATACTTGAACATATTTTTGCACAATAATAACATAACTTACTGGCGATGATACAATTCTAAACCCTAAGCCCGAAATGATTGTGGTTGGGTTCTGGCTACCGTTTGATCCGGTCAGTGACAAAACGGAAAACCATTTTTTTAATAAAAGTTCGGATTATTTTGAGCGCAGTCGCTTAGAGTAGAGCCACGACACTATCCGCCCTACGCGCGCTGTCGGCAGGCGAGGCGGAGGTGGAGGTGCGGCCGCTGGGCGCGGGTGCGGGTGCGGGCGCGGGCGCGAGGCGCGCGCGCGCGGGCGGCGTGTGGCGCGTGGCGGCGGCCGAGGCGTGCGGCACGGCGCTGCTGGTGGCGCTGACGTGCCTGCCGGGCTGCGCGCAGCCGGCGCCGCCGCCGCTGGCGCAGCGCGCGCTGGCGGCCGGCCTGCTGGTGGCCGCGCTGGTGCAGTGCTTCGACCACATCTCGGGCGCGCACTTCAACCCCACCGTCACGCTGGCGGCGCTGCTGGCGCGCCGCGTGGGCGCCGCGCACGCCGCCGCCGCGCTCGGGGCGCAGGTCGCGGGCGCCGCGCTGGGCGCCGCCGGCCTGTGGGCGCTGTCGCCCGCGGCGGTGGCGCAGTGCGTCACGCGCCCCGCCACCCACGTCATATCCGACTATCAGGTGAGGGGTCTGCGCTCGTTCCTACTTCCTACTCACTCGTTGTCGTTATAATTAGCACCGGTATATCTTCGACCAAAACTGGATACGGCGCTTCGCGATTAGACTGCGACTCCGTCGAGTGCCCGATCGATCCGCGACCACCCCTGTTGTTTTCGACCTCTACGGAAGTCGGAAAGGCCCCCGGAGCTGCTGACCGTTTTCCTCGCAACCTCCTTATCATCGGTCGCCGTGTGCGTTGTGCGTTAAGAGCCTGTGAAGCAGTGACGTGTCGTTGAGCGGCGCCGTCGGCTGTTGCAGGCGCTGTGCGTGGAGGGGCTGCTGGGCGGCGTGCTGGCGCTGGTGAACCTGGCGGCGTGGGACGCGCGCAACGCGCCCTACAAGGACTCGTGGCCGCTGCGCATCGGGTTCACCATCGCCGCCATGACCCTCGCCGCCGTGAGTACATTCCGCGCCTGCGTCGGAGCACGTCAAAGCTTCTGGATCGGAACGGACTTGACATCGACATAAACGGCGAGTGCATCACTCGCCTGCGATTTACCGTTACGACTCTCTGAGAGACCTTAGTGTGATGCTCGATGACCTCAGAGGGTTTCTCAGCAGGCCCAAAAATGAACACGAGCAAAACGAAAACCATGTCTAATGCTCATGGTCTGCTCCACCCATAACCCAGTAAACGTTGAGAACTTTGCACTCAAAGTTGTGGACGAGTAAAGATATATTTTATATCATGGATTCAAGGAGACCCCAAATGGCAGAACCTTATTTCAAGCAACAGTCGCTGAGCCTTTTTATGAGGCTCATAAAAGGGCTCAGCGGGCGACGGAGAGAGCTATCTATGCCCGGAGATCAAATCAGAAATAATTAGATCCGTAGCAGAACCAAAGTTACGGACAACGCTCAGCCAGTCGCGAAACTGAAGAGGAATCGGGCGGGGCACATAGTTCGAAAAGCTGATGGTCTTTGGGTATCAGAGTGTTGCAGTGCTGGCAGACCCTCCTCTGGTGGACCGACGCCGTGAGGCGAGTGGCAGGGAGCCGCTGGATGTAGGCGGCGCTAGACCGAGATGGAAGCCTATGCAAGAGACATATATCAAGCAGTGGACGTCCGCCGGTTGAACAAGAAGATTGCAAATAATAACAATTAATTGGAGTGCTTAGATAAAGATGAAGATTTTAAAAGATTCCATAGTTACCTCTTTGTGCCGAAATGATATAACGATCTTCTCCGGTCTGTCCGCCGCCTCTGCTGGCGCGGAGTTCGCTGACGGGGCGACCTGGTGCTGGAAGCAGCTGGCTACTAGTGTGATGTTTGGTCTGTGCGCAGGGCGAGCTGACCGGCGCCAGCATGAACCCCGTGCGCAGCGCCGCGCCCGCCGCGCTCGCCGCCGACCTGCGCGCGCTCTGGGTAATGCCTCATTGCAGCTACATCATCTAAACTACTTATTTTTATTTGTTGTCTGGAAATGATTACACGTACCTAATAAATATATATAATCATGTCGCGATATCGAGAACTTCCTAACGGTTCCGACAGGGTTTTTAGATTTTCACATATGAGTGCGTCGTGCTCGCAGGTGTACTGCGTGGGCCCGCTGTGCGGCGCGAGCCTGGCCGCCGCGCTGTACGCGTGCGCGTGGCGCCCCGCGCCCGCCGCCGCAAAGCCACCGCACAAAGCGCACGCGTGAGCGCCGCAGCTCCGCGACGCGTCTCCGCCCGCCCGCGCCACCTCGAAGATTAAGGTTACGAATTCATATCCATGATTTTTATCGCCGTCATCGTCTCAGTGGACGTTGCAAGGCTCGCCAAGTTTGCCACAGATCATGGTCTCCTCGCTCTAGATCGCCGTGGATCGATCCACCCGGCGGAGTCCCGACGCTGCGAGTCGGCGCGAGGTCGCAGCTCGAGTTCGCGCCACGTGCGCCGCCCGCTCCATCAGTTCGCCACAGATCACGGTCGCCTCGCTCTAGATCGCCGTGGATCGATCCACCCGGCGGAGTCCCGACGCTGCGAGTCGGCGCGAGGTCGCAGCTCAAGTTCGCGCCACGTGCGCCGCCCGCTCCATCAGTTCGCCACAGATCACGGTCGCCTCGCTCTAGATCGCCGTGGATCGATCCACCCGGCGGAGTCCCGACGCTGCGAGTCGGCGCGAGGTCGCAGCTCGAGTTCGCGCCACGTGCGCCGCCCGCTCCATCAGTTCGCCACAGATCACGGTCGCCTCGCTCTAGATCGCCGTGGATCGATCCACCCAGCGGAGTCCCGACGCTGCGAGTCGGCGCGACGTCGCAGCTCGAGTCCGCGCCACGTGCGCCGCCCGCTCCATCAGTTCGTCACAGATCACGGTCGCCACGCTCTAGATCGCCGTGGATCGATCCACCCGGCGGAGTCCCGACGCTGCGAGTCGGCGCGAGGTCGCAGCACGAGTCCGCGCCACGTGCGCCGCCCGCTCCTTCAGTTCGCCACAGATCACGGTCTCCTCGCTCTAGATCGCCGTGGATCGATCCACCCGGCGGAGTCCCGACGCTGCGAGTCGGCGCGAGGTCGCAGCTCGAGTCCGCGCCACGTGCGCCGCCCGCTCCATCAGTTCGCCACAGATCACGGTCTCCTCGCTCTAGATCGCCGTGGATCGATCCACCCGGCGGAGTCCCGACGCTGCGAGTCGGCGCGAGGTCGCAGCTCGAGTCCGCGCCACGTGCGCCGCCCGCTCCTTCAGTTCGCCACAGATCACGGTCTCCTCGCTCTAGATCGCCGTGGATCGATCCACCCGGCGGAGTCCCGACGCTGCGAGTCGGCGCGAGGTCGCAGCTCGAGTCCGCGCCACGTGCGCCGCCCGCTCCTTCAGTTCGCCACAGATCACGGTCTCCTCGCTCTAGATCGCCGTGGATCGATCCACCCGGCGGAGTCCCGACGCTGCGAGTCGGCGCGAGGTCGCAGCTCGAGTCCGCGCCACGTGCGCCGCCCGCTCCTTCAGTTCGCCACAGATCACGGTCTCCTCGCTCTAGATCGCCGTGGATCGATCCACCCGGCGGAGTCTCGACGCTGCGAGTCGGCGCGAGGTCGCAGCTCGAGTCCGCGCCACGTGCGCCGCCCGCTCCTTCAGTTCGCCACAGATCACGGTCTCCTCGCTCTAGATCGCCGTGGATCGATCCACCCGGCGGAGTCCCGACGCTGCGAGTCGGCGCGAGGTCGCAGCTCGAGTCCGCGCCACGTGCGCCGCCCGCTCCTTCAGTTCCGCGACTCGATGAGTTCTACTGATCGGCTCGATTCTGATTCGATCAGGAGGAATACCCACTGTAGTGTCAGTCGCCGCATCGTCGCATCGTGACGGCGCGACGAGAGAAGCGAGCCCGCGATCGTGGCGCGGCGGCTTCGTTCCACTTCGAAATATAGTAACAAATGATGAGTTAAGAGCGCGTGTAACCCCAAAAAAATCAGATTTCGCGATGAGATAAAACATAGCCACAACCTCATGTGAGGTGCGACAAAAGAAAGCGTTTTGCGCGGAATAGGAGTGTAGTAAGCGCCAAATACTTTGTAACTCGTAAAATATTCATTTTCTTTTCAATTCACTAGGCTACTCTCTTGATAATATCAATCGGAATTTAATGTAAAAAGTTTGGCTCTGTAATATGCAACACATTGAAAATAAATGAATATTGGTTAAAAATTAGACCCAACTTCGCGATTTTTTATTATCGAACAAATTTCATCATTTTATGTTTTTGCCCAAACACGTCCCTTGGCAGTATGATGTTATTCTTGCGTGTTTTTTTTCGGATACTTGAAACTTGATCTACTACTGTATAAATCAAATCTGTTTACTGTTAACGAGCGCACACCCACTCTTAACGACGAGCCTGTATTGCAAACTAAATTATTTTATACTTCTTGTTTATGAGCGTTATCATCTATGTATTTTAATTATGAACTTATTCTAAGTATTTTTAAGGTAATTAAACATATTTTAAACCTTTCAACGTAGACTTTTAATGCAACTAGGTATATCTCCACATTTATTAGATTTAAAGATCTGAGCTTTAGGCGAGCTTTGGTATAGATCTATAGATCGTACTCTGGCCCTGCTCAAGACTCAAGATATAGTTAAAATGAGACACAAATACGTCCTGACATAAATCCGTCTCGTTTTAACTCAGTCTTGAGTCTGAGCTGAGTGAGAGTGCCGGCTAAAGATCTCACAACGAGATGTAGGCATGTAAGGACATCTATATCTCGTTTTCAGACATCTGAAGTCTGAGCCGACTCATTGCAGTCCGCCCGAGCTCCGGCGAGTAGAGTAGACACAAGTGCTGTTCTGTGCGGGCGGGCAACAGACCGACGCGACGCGCGACGCTGCATTATGGCTGTTTTAGTCGAGTCTAGGCAAGCGCACTCCATCCCGAGCCACGCCGTCACTCACCACCAGGTGCGCTCGCACTGTCGTAGGATGCGAAGGCTACGGGCTACGGCGAAATAACTTTTAACAAAAACACCTGTAAACATCGTTTGGTAGGTAGAGCCGAGCCAGTGAGCGCCTCTACCCATCATTCATTAGTAAACTCGCTCAATACTAGATCGAGACGCCGCCACGCGACCACAGGTGGAGTTAGTGGTTTAAAATATCGTAAATATTAAATAATACATACTTTCGAAAGTTTCCTATTTTATGAATGAACCTTGTAAAACACAACGCTACAACATCACTACCTACTACCTGCACTACGCGGAATACACGCAAAGCCACAGGCGGCAGGCGGCACCTACCACTTGCTATTTATATTTGCATAATCCATACTTATAAACAACATGCAGGACATTGCAATAACTTCGACAAACAAAACCATTATTTTACCATTAAGTGCATAATAATTATACTTACTATTGTAATTATTAAATTACTAGCGACGGCCCAGAAAGCTGCAGAAAAATATGACAACCTACCTAGGTATGTTAATTCCAAAGTACTCTAATCAAGTCGGTTCAGTATATATACATAGATTACCCAAAACACAAACAAACAAACTCATTAATAAAATATAATGTAACTATTACGTACCTACCATTTTGCCGATATCGTTATCATGTACCTATAGTCCAGTCGACAGGTAGTTTCAGATGGAAAAAGATCGGGAGTTAATGAAACTTTGGGATGTTGTTTAGGGATGTTTAAAACATTTTCTCAAGTTTAGGACCTCGAGGACCTTATGCTGAAAGAGGAGGGCCGAGGGTGGTGAAAACTGCAAAATTTTCGACCTTCTATTCCTCCGGTTTTTCCTCAATAGCTTTTTTACTTACAAAAGTATTTGTATACTTTTTTGTAGAACGTTAAATTTCCTACGAATCGAATATTATATTACCTAGGTATTCGAGATATGGCGCTTCGAAAAAAAAAATATCATTTAGAATTTCCTACCTGTTGACTAGACAATTTTTTCAAAGAGCCATATCTCGCTAGGCAATTTAACGTTCTACAAAAAAGTATAGAAATGCTTTTGCCGTAGGACGCAAGGAACAAAGTTATTGAGGAAATACCGGAAGAAAGTCGAAAATTTTCACAGGGTCCTCAAGGTCGAAAACTTGAGAAAATGTTAATTAACCATCCCTGAACAACATCCTAAAGTTGCATTACCTTCCGAACTTCCGACCTTTTTCCTACCTGTCGACTGTCGACTGGGCTTCTATTAGATATCCTTTCGACACGCTTGTTGACTGCGGATCATGGAGTCATGGGCTAGGGTCAAGCCAAAATTAAGTCTGAGAGATTTTTGTCAATAAATTCTCGTTAGCAACACAAGGTCGGGACGCTGACGATGTTCGCGGTAGGAGCACCAGTGCCCGTTACTTTTTTTTAATTTCACTAAATTATTATGATCTTAATTCTGTCAATAACGCCGCAATAATACGATCATAAAACTAAAAAAATTAACGATGTCATGGGCTTCTATTCCATTTACGTATCACGCCCTATTTTTTCCGAGACGCTGGAAAATGTCATCCAGTATAATATGTTTGTTTGCTATTCAGGTAAACCTGTTAGCACTATTAGTGTATTAGGAGAATATTAAAAGGAGTACCTACATAATAAAGAAAGAAAGAAAAAAATAGTTCCGATTCTACTGTTTTTTGCCAAGCTATAAAATTGCAATTTCAATTTTAAGTTTTAAGTTTTAAAATTGAACGAAAAAATCGGCCAAGTGCGAGTCGGGCCTCGCTCTTTTAGGGTTCCGTTAAAAAAATTAAATTAAAATATTTTCATGTACCCATGGAAACATTTTAATTTAATTTTTTTAATTTAATTTAATTTTTAATATTTGTTGTTATAGCGGCAATAGAAATACATAATATGTGAAAATTTCATCTGTTTATCTATTACGGTTTACGAGATACAGCCCGCTGACGGACGGACGGACGGACGGACGGACGGACAGCGTAGGCTTAGTAATAGGGTCCCGTTGGTACCCTTTGGGTACGGAACCCTAAAAACGCTCGACAGTGTCATGGCGTTGTTCGTCACGTCATATGTTTTGACTATGGAACTAGGAGTGGCGACTAAAGTCGGAATTTTAAATTCGATTCCAGATTTGACAATTTCAGTGTTGCAACGTTATGACAAGTACTAAATAGTGACGTTACGAAATTATTCGATACGGAAATGGAATATTTCCGAATCGATTCCTCTCGTTTATAGTAGTATATCTAAACAACTACTACTTTAATAGAAACTAAGTATATCAGGAAATTAAATATTTCTGAACGGATAATTTAGTTATGACGATTAATTTTATTAAGGATCTGAGAGTTTTCTTTAATAATTGTGTGTGAAATAAATAAAAAAATGTGATCATGAAGGAACATGAGAAATAAAACAAATAGATGTATTATGGTAATATTTTATTTTATAAATCGTCGCCGTCTTCGCTATCGCTATCGCTGTCACTTTCTGTAACATGTATTATAAATGTGTCTGTGATATTGTCAATTAAAATATCTAGCCTACTCATTTTTTCCTCTTCTTTGACAACATGGGATACGCATTTAGACCATTCGGTAGCCGTAATTTTTTGAATACCTTCCTCAAATAAATTTCTCACGTCTGACAATTTGAAGGTTTTATTATTTTGAGCTACATGCCCCTTTACCTGCGCCCATATCAATTCGATAGGGTTCAGCTCGCAATGGTAAGGGGGCAGTCTTAAAACCGTGATCCCATGTTGTGCTGCCATTTCGTCTACAGCGTACTTATTAAAAGACTCGTTATGTGGAATCAGTTCTAAAAGCGTAGCTTTAACCATATCTGGTTCGTAATGAATATTTTTATTTAAAAGCCAGTCTTGAATGGCAGCTTTTTTCCAGCTCATTTTTGGTGCCGTTTCCAATTTTCGGGAGTGGTAAGGTGCATTATCCATCACCACAATTGAGTTTGGTCTTAATTTTGGTAAGACTCCAGCGAACCACTCCTCAAAACAAACTGCGTTCATCTCATCATGGTAATCTTCACAATTTTTCTTTGCTTCAAAAATCATGAGCCCCTTTTCCAGGAAGCCTTCTTCACTACCTATATGGCTAATTATGAGACGTTTGCCTTTTTCAGATGGATTTTTTAATCCACTGGTCAGTCCCTCCAAAAACGCTTGCCGAGTTTTTTTACAGTATGACCTAAAAATAAATATAGTACATTAACATTCAATATTACTATTAAATTTAATGTAAAATGTATATAAATTCAAAATGTTAGCCTTACCTGCGTTAACCCAAGTTTCATCTTGATAATATATATGTCTCCCTTCTCGTCGAAACTGACATATAGATCGCAAGTAACGCTGGCGCCATGTTATTATATCATTTCGATCAATAAGTGTGCTCTTGCGTGACCGTGCAACAAATTTAAAATTAAGATGCTTCAAAATTTTTCTGAGGGTGTCTTTGGAAACCTTGGGCATATCTGGATCATCGTTCATCACTTGTAAAATCTAAAATAGTAAATTTTATAATAGTTTGGAATCATTACTTATATATATAAAAGATGTAGGTATAAAATAATACTGTCTGACTGATTGACTAACCTTTGCAATCGTTGGAGGTTCATTTCGGTAAAAGAACTGATGAACAAGTCTTCGTATTGCGGAGAATGTAAATTCATCAATTTTGTCTTTGAAACTTCGCTTTGGTCCAGTTTTTTTAGGAGGAGTTGGCGCCGCACCTTTATTTACTTCCTTCAAAACGTTACAAACAGAGCGTGAGGTTATTCCCAATATGTCAGCAACTTTGCTTATACATTCATTTTCTTCCACTACTTCAAAGGCCTCCAATTGCGCAGAAGTTTCATTTTTCACGTACTTGTAGGCATTGCGGATCATTACTTTTTCAGTAACAGTGAAAGCTTTTCGTGGACGTTTTTTTCTTGGGGACAAGAAAACATCCACGTCTTTTTGTGATGTACTTGGCTGAGGATCCATTTTGATGGAAAACCAAAACAAATAGATTCACTCAAAATTCACAAAAAAACTATAAACGTAACAACAAACACAACGTAACAAAACTTTAACAAAAACCCAACAAAATAACAAAATATCGATTCGCAATGAAACAAAATATTCGTGCAGTCAGACTGGGAGAATGAAGCCGAATGACAAGATAAACAAAATGGCGATAGCTGCACGAGCGCGCACGGGTTGCCAATACAGAAAACTATCTAGGTTCTTTTATTATAAGTTTTGTTTTAATATAAAAAACAAAAATATTAACTTTTTATAAAAAAATCGGCCAAGTGCGAGTCGGGCCTCGCTCTTTTAGGGTTCCGTTAAAAAATTAAATTAAAAAATTTCCATCTACCCACCTACCCATTTTAATTTAATTTTTTTAATTAAATTTAATTTTTATTATTTGTTGTTATAGCGGCAATAGAAATACATAATATGTGAAAATTTCATCTGTCTATCTATTACGGTTTACGAGATATAGCCCTCTGACAGACGGACGGACGGACGGACGGACGGACGGACGGACGGACAGCGTAGGCTTAGTAATAGGGTCCCGTTGGTACCCTTTGGGTACGGAACCCTAATAAAGCAGCGGTTACTAATTAATAAATAATTATGAGTAATTATGTATTTATTTAAATAAAAATCAATAATTTAGTCTTTAATTGGCACACCAATATTATGATTACATAAACATAAATCGCGATTGTTTATCGATTTTTGTGTTCATCACTACACTATTATATGTGGTATCATTATTTTACAAAATGACAGTAGCTAATGTCAAACGTGGAATCGAATTATAATTCCGACTTTAGTCTTCCTATTTCTATGGTTTTGAAATAGTAAAAGGTAAAAAATAGTCAAAGTTCAAACTTTGACAAACTACTATGTCTAACATGCGCGATGTGTCGCATCTATGTTCAAAGTTTGACTGATGTGACACATCGCTAAACGATCCTATTTAATTAGATAAATTCATAATTTCATTCATCATCATCATCAATAGCCTATAACAGTCCACTGCTGCACTAAAGGCCTCTCCCAAGGGGAGGGTTTGCTCGTAATCACCACGCGGGGCAGACGGGTTGGTGATCGCAGTAGATGGTAGTAGTAGCACAGAGGACGCTGCTGCCCGTTCTCCGCTATATTCCCTTAGTCGCCTCGTACGACACCCGCGGGAGCAGGGGTGGTGACAACTGTATTCTGATCTGCCGTCACCACACGGCACGGCATAATTTCATTAATTCTTGGTAACTGTCATCATGCCTTAATAGGCATGATGACAGTTACCAAGAACCTGTACCTAATGTACCTAATGTACCTACCTATCCTACCTAACCTGTACCTAATGTACCTACCTATTGTACCTAATGGTACAATTCTTCTTCTCAGTCGATACGCTCTTGACAGAGCGGTCGTGGTCGTCACTTGGGTGTTGTGGCACGCTTCACAATACGCCTCCACTCCTCTCTAACAGCTGCCTTTCTTGTGCATTCATGCAACGGGACATCCACCGCAGCCCTCACCTGGTCTGTCCTGTATATATTAGGCACAATAGGCTCTGAATTTCTATTCGGACGACGGATTGCCGCTCCATGGCACTGTGAGGGCGAGGGAATATTATTATCTCATCGGTTCCAGTATACATACCTACCGTGGAGTGCAAAGATTACGTGTGGCGGCGAGCAGCAAACAGCCGATAACCGATAGTGCCGATAGCCCAATGACGGTCTGACCCGCGGCCCGAGATACGAGTAGCGCGTCGCCGACGGTGCTGTGTTGGCAGCTCTAGGGTGACCGTCCACTGCAGCGAAGCGGATATAGTTGTCGGATTAATGACGTTATCGACTGCGACTGACATTAATCCTGGACGGTCTGCTAACATCTCCCGCTCCGTTTCTGTTTGCGCTTTTAGGTATGGTTAAACTGGGTTTCCACGGCGCGGTTCGCTACCGCTTGTACTGCGTCCGCCGCGGGTGCAAACCGCGCCGTGGAAATTGAGTCTTCATTTCCATACAAATCTGCATTCTACGGAGGCCGCGGGCCCGCAACCGCTGCGGGCGCGGGCGCCGAACCGCGCCGTGGAATCTCAGTCCTATAGGTAGGTGAAGGTCCTGCATTCATAGCGGCCAAATACAGCTGTTTATTGTGAAGTATAAGACTGAGTTTCCACGGCGCGGTTCGCGACCCGCGCCCGCAGCGGTTGCGGGCCCGCGGCCTCCGTAGAATGCAGATTTGTATGGAAAATGAAGTCTCAATTTCCACGGCGCGGTTTGTGCCCGCGGCGGGCGCGGTAAGGCCTCTGCCTCGAATCTTGCGGGCAGCGGGGCGGTGGCGGCGGCGGCGCGGGAGCGGCAGGATCTAATGCGTATAACCAAATGGACCGGCCCTCGAAAACAGCGGCGCGGGGGCGGGCAACGAGCGGTGCACTCCATACAAGCGGTGACCGCGCCGCGCCGCCGCCACCGCCCCGCTGCCCGCAAGATTCGAGGCAGAGGCCTAACAGCGGTACCGCAACCGCTGCGGGCGCGGATGCGAATCGCGCCGTGGAAACCCAGTCTAAGTATCATAATAGCGTAGGTATATGAGCTAGAGCGCGTCGAGCGGGCGGCGGTGCTCACACGTCGCGGGGTGATCGCTCCCGCTCGCTGCGATGAGCGATCCCCGCTCGTGTAGCGCGACCCGCTCACCCCGCGCCGATAGCGGCCAGCCTCGCGCAACAATAACAAACATTTACATAACATCTACATTTACATACTCTACGTAACAGCGATGTGTACTTTTTAGTACACACTAGATTCCCGACATGCACTTCAAAACGGTTCGAAAAATAAGAGCACAACTCCAGTGTGATCTTATTAAAAAAAAACGGCCAAGTGCGAGTCGGACTTGCACCGCACCGCGGCTTCTTTTTTTTTTTTTATTTGATGACAAGCTAGTCCTTGACTGCGATCACATTTCTCACCTGATGATAAGTGACGATGCAGTCTAAGATGGTAGCGGGCTAACTTGGAAGGGGTATGGCAGTGAACATTCAACCCATACCCCTAATTGGTTTCTACACGCCATCGTGCCGGAACGCTAAATCGCTTGGCGGCACGTCTGTTGACGGTAGGGTGGTAACTAGCCACGGCCAAAGCCTCCCACCAGACCAGACCAGACAATTCAGAAATTATAAATTCCCAAATTGACCCCGCCGGGAATCGAACCCGGGACCTCCCAGTTATAAGACAACAGCGCTCACCACTGAGCCAGGGAGGTCGTCAAAACTTCCGTACTCCAGAAGTAAAAGTAAAACAATAATAATACATTAATTTGCTTATTAATCGTAAACTTTGTTTGTATGTATATTATTAATATCAAAAAAGCTATGCTAGTTAGAGCGTTGGTTTTATTTTTCCTGTAAAATGCAAATCTTTTTGCATGGGGGGTAATTGACCGAGCGAAGCGAGGTCTCTGAGTTAACTCGAGCGATTTGCACTTGTCCGTCCGTCCGTCCGTCCGTCTGTCAGAGCCTTATAACTTTTGAATTACTGAACGTAATTACTTCAAATTTAGATATAATATGTAAACCGATGGCCTCCAGCCGAAAATGGCTTAAAAAGTTATAAAAATCTTTATTTCAGGGGGGTTCTCATAGAAGCGAATGCGAAGTAAAAAAAAAAATATCGCGTTACATAAAATTGTTACGTATCATTTTAAAGATAATTTTGAACTGAGTACAAAAATATTTTTTTTTTAATTTTTCCCTTAAAATTGACGAAATGGGGGGCTTTCAAAGTAGCGATTTTATACGCTCGCTTGAAGACGCTCTCTAGGAAAATCCGCTATGGATTTTCAAACTGATTTTATGTTTTTAGGTCACTTATATCCTGTACTTGAACAACAAATACTAAAATTATATAAATATTATAAAGAAACGAGATTATTTAATTTTTAATGTACATCAGTAATTCAGCAGCAGCACGGGTCGTCTTCGCTGGCCGTGGCCAGCGGAGGGTACGGGCTTCGAGGCAAGGCCTCATTACCCGGGCGGGGCGCGGGGAAGAGCACTTCCCCGGTGATGGATTTTCAGCCGTCTTGGCAATTAGGTCCATGGCGGCTGAGGTTCCTGGTCCGTTAGGAGCAGGGGCCTTGTGGAGGGACTTCATGGGAGAGGGCTCCGCTCGCTGGCGGGCAGGATTGCCGCCGCGAGCGGAGCGGTGTCCAGTATGTGGGCCCACGCTACGGGCGATGGTGTCGCCACCGTGCGATGGGCCGACATCAGTTTAGAGGGTTCCGCTCGCTGGCGGGCAGGATTGCCGCCGCGAGCGGAGCGGTGTCGGGTCCAGTGGGTGGTCCCGCGCTACGGGCGATAGAGTCGCTGCCGTGCGCGGGACCGGTGTCGGTCCGGGGGCCCCGCGTCGCAGGCGGGCAAGTCGCCGCCGCGAGCGGAGCGGTGTCAGGTCCAGAGGGTGGGCCCGCGCTACGGGCGATAGAGTCGCTGCCGTGCGCGGGACCGGTGTCGGTCCAGGGGCCCCGCGTCGCAGGCGGGCAAGTCGCCGCCGCGAGCGGAGCGGTGTCAGGTCCAGAGGGTGGGCCCGCGCTACGGGCGATAGAGTCGCTGCCGTGCGCGGGACCGGTGTCGGTCCAGGGGCCCCGCGTCGCAGGCGGGCAAGTCGCCGCCGCGAGCGGAGCGGTGTCGTGTTCGGTGTGGGGCCCCGCGCTACTGACGAAAGGGTCGTCATCGAGCGCGGGGCCAGTGTATCGCCAGGGGCCCCGCGTCGCTGGCGGGCAGATAGCCGCCGCGAGCGGGGCGGTGTCAAGTCCGGTGGAGTGCTCCGCGCTACGGGCGATGGTGTCGCCACCGTGCGCGGAGCTGAGGTCAAGTCCGGTGGGTCTCGCGTCGTCGTCGCTGTGGTCGCCTGCGTGCCTCCTCGGTGGTGGCGATCGCAGGAGCTCACGAGGTAGAGGACGCCCGGTCGGTGGTCGGCTGGCTAGCGATGCGATGCCGTGGAGGTGCTCGTACGGTCCGTTGTCGGCGCTGGCGAACATGCGCCGCGCCAGTGTACGGACGTACTCCTCCACGGTGGGCGTCTTGAGGTCGCGATGGATCACATCGTTCCTCACGTACCTCGGAGCTCCAACGATCAGACGGAGGCACTTGTTCTGTTGGACCTGTAGGCGGCGCTTCTGGTATGCTGAGCAGAACGCATACCAGGCTGGGGCCGCGTACGTCAGTCTAGAGCGGACATAGGCTCCATAGATGAGGAGCTTGGTCTTCGGCGATAAGCTTGAGGTGAAGACTTGGTGAAGCATCGACAGTGCCGCCTTAGCCTGACTCACCACGTGGTTGACCATGGGAATCAGGTTCAGGCTGAGGTCGATGCGACACCCCAAGTAGCACACCGAAGTTTGCCACTCTATGTCCTGCCCTCGGAGTCGGAGCTGACGTATAGGCTTCCGGATGCCGAACAGGATCGCGGCCGTCTTCCCCACGTTGACGGCCATCCTCCACTTGTCCAGCCACTCCGGAAGCAGGTCCAACAGACGCTGCATCTTGTTGCAGGCGACGATCTGGTGGTGCGACGACGCGAGATACGCGCTATCGTCGGCGTAGAGCGACAACAGCACGTCTTCCTCCCCCTCGCGCAGGTGTCCGGCAAGGGTAGGGATGTCGTCAGTGTACAACGCGTACAGGCACGGAGAGAGGCAGCTGCCTTGGGGCACTCCGGCACGGATGGGGCGCGGCTGGGAGTCCGCGCCCTCCACGGAGACGTGGAAGGACCGCCCGTCCAGGAAGGAAGCCACCAGCCGCACAATCGCTGGTGGTAAATCGGTTGAGAGGAGCTTCGCCAGGAGTCCGGTGTGCCATACACGGTCAAAGGCCTTCTCGATATCGAGAAAGACCCCGACGGTGCAGTGGCCCTTGTTCTTCTCACTGGCGATGTGGTGGAGTCCTCTCGCCAGCTGGAGCGTCGTGGAGTGGTTGCTGCGAAAGCCGAACTGCTCATCCCGTAAGCGGATGTACGGGGTGAGCCTTCGCAGCAACAGACGCTCGAACAGCTTGGCGATGTGCGGCAGTAAGGTGATGGGGCGGTAGCTTCCTGGGAGGCGGCGGTCCTTGCCCGGTTTGGGGATGGTGATGACCTTCCCCCTCTTCCAGGTCTCCGGGAAGTGTGCCGTGCGGAGTATGCCATTGAAGAGCCTCGCTAGCGCTACGAGGGCTCTTCTTGGCAGCTGCTGAAGTGCGGCGATCGGAATTCCGTCGTAGCCAGCCGCCTTCCGTTTGGGGAGACGGATGACGGCTTTCCTCAGCTCAGACGGGGAGATGAACTCGTCCCCCCGGAGCGGAGGAGTCTGGGCCGACAGGAATTCCCGCACTTGATGGTCGAGCTCGGTGTGGTGCCTGTACGCATTGTCGTTGGCCGGTGGGTTGGGGGTGAACTGCGCCTCCATATACTCCGCCATGATCTCAGCTCGGTCATGCGCGGAGTATCTTCGCCTACCCTGGCTGTCCAGCAAAGGGTAGACGGGTGAGTCTGATCCGGTGAGGGTCTTGCACAGGTGGTACAGCGTTGTTTCGGACTCGGCTGCCGCGTCGATGGTCTTCTCCCAGTCATCATCTTCGCGGGCGCCGAGTGCTAGCCTCACTTCCTGTGCAAGGCGGTTGAGGTCACGCTTGACCGTCGGACAGCGAGTGCGCGCCCATAGTTTGCGCAGGGCGCGCTTCCTCCTCAGCATGTCGCGGAGCGAGCTCGAAAGCAGGTCACGTCGACCAGTGGGGGGCATGGTGGTAGTGGCCTCCTGTTTGGCCGTCTGGATGGCCGCCATGATGGTGTTGGCGGCCCGGTCAACGTCCACTGGGGTCGAGATGGGACCTGCGAGCTCAAGCTCCGACAGCGCGGCGGCGAACTTCTCCCAGTTGGTCTTGGCTCTGGGAGGACGCGGTATGGTGAAGTCGCGCTGGAGGTTAAGCGTGACCAGTATCGGCAGGTGTTCAGTGTCGAGGTCATAGAGTGGCTCGACACTGATGGGGTGGTCAATCCGGTAGTGCAGCACGATGTCCAGGACGTCCGGGTGGTAGTGGGGGTTAGACGGTATATTGGTCGGTGCTCCTGGACCCAATATACCGTACTGGTGGCGCTCGCTGTCCTCGAGCAAAGCCCTTCCGGCCGGGGTGATGACGCGCGAGCCCCAGGCTTGGTGCTTCGCGTTAAGATCACCCACGACTAGTGTGGGGGCGTGCGACTCGAGGAGTGTGTGGACGTCGGTGCTGCAGAAAGTCGTGGCAGGTGGTCGGTAGGCGGCATACAGGAGGAGCTCCTCCTCACCGGCGTGAACACGCACTCCCTGCGTGCGCAGGGATGTGTATGGTGCGTGTTCAACCTCTTCGTGTACGATGTCCCTCCGCACCAGGGCCGCCGTTCCTCTGAAGGCGTGACCCCGGGGAGAGACTTCGTCGCGCCGGTACACGAAGAAGTTCGGGATACGGAGCTCGACGTGTTCCGCAAGCTTGGTCTCGCCCAGGAGGATGACGCGGACATCCTGCGACTGGGCGAGTGTTGTGAGCTCGCGGATGTGGCCTCTGATGCCGCCCGGGTTCCAGTACAGGACCCTCAGCAGGACGGGAGTCGCGCTAAGACCGCCATCCCTGCTGCGATCGCCTGTACTGCGCCCTGTCCTTGTAGGTATGTTGTCAGCCCGGTCGTTATTGCCTCTAACACAACCCGGACTATGGCCATGATGTCCGGGCTGTGTCTCGCTTCCCCCTGTTGAGGTGCGGGGGGAGGCGGTTGGGAGGCGGTGTGTTGCTCGGCAGGTGGGGCTGCGCGCCGGGCAGTGCGCGGCGCGGCGCGCGGTGCAGCGCGTGATGGTGCAGATTGTTGCTCGCGCGCTTGCTGCTGCACGCGAGCTTGCGCCTGCGCCCTCTCAGGAGCAATCTGCTGCGAGCGGCGAGTTTGCTCCCGAGAAGCGGCAGGCGTCGGCGATTGTGGCCGGGCTGTAGTGGCGGGGGCGATCGGGGCCGATTGGGTCGGCGCCGATTGAGTCGGCGCTGACTGAGTCGGCGCAGGTTGAGTCGGCGCAGGTCGTGTCGGCGCAGGCGCCTGGGATTGCACCTGCGCGGCCGGTTGTGTGGGCGCTTGCCTCGCTTGCCTCGGCTGAGGCGTGGAGGCGGCGGCTGGCTCGTTGCGAGCGGGACGGCGGCCGCGGTTGCGCTTCCTGCGCCTACCGCGCAGCGCCTGTCCCCGCTCGGTGGGTGGGTTGGCTGCCGCTGGGAGAGTGGTGGTGGAGCCCCCAGCGGCGTTAGGCGGGGCGGCTCTCGCGGGTGATGAGGGGCGCGGGGCGCGCGGCGCGGCGGTCGCCTGCGCGCCCTCTGCGCGTGGCTGCGGGCGAGGACGGCTGGGTGCCCGTGGCGGGGGCGGAGGCAAGGCGATGCCTCTCCTCCGCGCCTCTCGCTTGTAATGCGGGCACCGGCTGTCGTTGGCGGCATGACTTTGCCCGCAGTTCGCGCAGGTGGGCGTGCCATCGCGCGGGTGCGGGCAGACTTGCACCGAGTGGGCGCCTGCGCACCGGATGCACTTAAAAGGTCGGTGGCAGTTTAACGAAGAGTGTCCATATGCCTGGCACCGGTGGCACTGAGGCGGTTTGGTACCTCCGCGCCAGGCCTCGACGGTCACCATCGGCATACACAATAGTTCCGTCACTGCGTACAGCTGGCGGAGCTCTTCGGACGACATATGCGCCAGCTGCACGAAGTAGGTGCAGCCGTGCTTGCCGACTTTCGGCGGGATGGCTCGGGCGCTCTCGGCGGGAAAACCGATACGCTTGAGGGCCTCGACCACCTCCTCCGGCGGTGTGTCCATGGGTAGGCCTCTCACCGCCACCTTGGCGGGGCGTTCGGTGGCCGGGCTGTAACAGTACCATGAGATGGTACTGTCCTGGAGCGCCGCCTGGGTTAGGTAGCGCTGCACAGCCCGGAACTCGTCGGCGGATTGCGGCAGGAATCGGACTCCCCTGCCCAACGGCCTGGCGTTCGGCGCGAATCCCAGGTCGCGCCGGATGGCCTGGAAGTGCCTCGTCCAGTTGGGAAGGCACTCCACTATTAGCGGCGGGTATTGTGAGCGGGGAGGTTGCTGCGGCTGGCCGGCCGCTGGCGCAGCAGGCGGGGCCGCACGGCCCGCTTGCTGGGTCGAGCGGTGTTCGGCGGGCGGTGGAGTGCGGCGTGGCGCGGACGGCGCCGCGGCTGTCGAGGCGTAGGACGTGCTCGGCAGAGGGGAGTGCGGCCGAGTCAAGTCCATCGGCACTGGAGATGCGAGACCCGCATAGCTGGTCGAGTCAGTAATTCATATCGCATCAACATAGCTTCACAATAATGCTAATAGATGGCGCAGTCAGTAACTATTCCCATGGAACTACGAGTTACGACTAACGACCTATCCCAAAAATAGTTTTGCGTCGACCATTATTATTTAGTTACTTATTATAATACAATAATTGTATTGTAATTTTTTTTGTACCATATTATTCAATTAAAATTATTTTTTAGTTAAATTTTAGTTAAATATTGTATATTTTCTATTCGCGTCGATAGATGACGATTTGTACAGATGCCCGTAACCCGGTTTCACTCGTTAGTACCTACATAATAATTCAATGTTTTCACTAACGTTCCCTAACCTTTACGGGCTACCTATAAGTTAGGTGATTGATGTTTTCTGTCAACTTATTTATCACGATCCTGTACGGGACACCTAAAAGGATATTGGGACGGATGTTAGGACTTAGGATTGTATTTAGGAGCTACCTACGTTAAGAGACTCCTACTTAGGGGATGATTTAGGTATGTTTGGTGAAAACGGGCATAATAATAATGTCAGTTTTGGTTATCATGTATCGATTGAATGAATAATCATGGGATACCGTTACCGCGAGGTCTCAGTTCGGGGCGAACCACTAGTTTTATTAGTTTTTTAAAAAGTACTTACAGATACAGTCATAAACATGTATAAATTAATCATTATGGCGATTAAGGCTGGAACCACATCTGTGGGCATCGATTAGCATTTTGTCCATACAAAACTCATTTTTCATAGAGTCGCACGCATCAAATCGGCTTTTCGATGCGTACCTACATGACTTTGAAAAATGACAGTGATGTGGTTCTAGCCTAATACGCGCTGATATAACATTGAGATAACCTATATGCTGGTTGATAATACCTACTTCGTAAAATAATAATAATCATTCATTTTTGAATAAAAAAAAATCGAAAATAATTTTTAGTATTTATTAAAAAAGGGGGAAAATCGGGGGTTTGAAATTTGATCATGCTTCTTAGCGGGATCATCGATCAAAGCTTTCAAATAATATAAAGCTATAGCGATATTAGGTACCTAAGTATATCATGTCCACAAGAGAGCTTGCAGCTAAGTAGGTACCTACGCTAAAAGAGCGAATTACTTTATTTTCGGTGAATAGAAACTACAAATGAACAGAATTAATTTATGTTGACCAGTGTAAAGTGTCGGTAGGTATACAATGAAAGTTGTGGACCTTGGCGCGGGCCATACCGACAGGCGACACCTCCACCTCATCTAGCAATTGACCTATAGTGACATCGATCACTATTTCGTCATAATTACATAACGACATTCTACAAGGACCAATGCATCAACCAAAACACATACCTACCTACCCACGTGTTAAAAATACGATATTATTACGAAATACTTATAGCTTCCTGCATAATTAAGATAGAACCCGATTCAGGCACAGAATATAATATAATAGATTCAGGTTGGTCAATTATTCTATTGAATTTATTTATTTATTTATTTATTTATTCTGTACATTTTAATACTTAAAAACTAAACTTAAATATGAAAAGGACGTGTACAAGGACATCTTATCGCTACAAAAGAGGATCTCTTCCAGATGCCCTAGTGTGTAGTATTTAATGTGTTACGTAATGGTAACATAATACTTAAGTAGTAGGAGGTTAAGGGTAGCAATAATTTATAAATGAGAGACCATAGGAGATATCAAGAACGTTGACGGATTCATTTTCGAGTTGATAAGTCGGTAAGTACCTATATCTAATGTCATTCAACTTAGATACTTTCAAGTTTTAATTACACCGCGTAGTTAGGTATTACATACCGATGAAACTCTTCATACTAGGTAGATACCTACCTATTTCATTTCTTAGTTCTCGATTTCCACAGATGTTCTATCGTGGGTTGTCGTTGTTACTCTCGAGCGATAGTCGTCCACAAGTGGACACAGATTTCTCGCAAGAATCGCCACAGGACACGCTTTTGTAAAGCTAAGTACCTAGGTAATAATAGAGTGACGGCGTAGTGCATAACTAATACCTACCCAATATTATTTTATGGATTAAATTGTCATATTTAAGGTATTTTGCCACCCAAAATACGAATCGTACTTGAGGGCACCCCTCTCGCCGAGCGTCTCATAAAAGTAATCACAAACTATCTCAGAACAGAACATCATTCTCAGCAATCACCTTCTCTCAATGATAATAACTATCCACAAGAAGGAGGTACATTGTAATCGTTACATAACAATTATGGTACACCAATCTAACTGAACAAACTCGGCTAACTATGCTAGCCTAGGCGCAGTCTCCACCATCCCCTGACAGCTGCCCGTCTCCACCAAGAGAATACCCTAGCAAATCTCCTTTCTAACTCGCTCATGGCCCATCACTAGGCAAAGAAACACTAGCACGGTAACATCGCATATACATGGCAACAAACTCACCAAATAACCAATACAGTAACACTCACTCCACAACGACTGAAGAATCTTTCCGCAGCATCACCAATTACACAATCAATCACTCCAGATCCCAAATCCATCGCACCATGACAAAAGCACTCGATTATGACAGCTAACCTAGCAACTATTACGTAATCTCCTAACCAGCGACACTCCAACAATAATTGCATAATCAGTAATCAGTAATCACTCTACGCTATCACATATCACTAATCGTAACCCTTAAATCCTAAATTCAACCAAATAATGACAAAACCGCTGCAACCTAAAACGAACGAACAATAATTAACAACTTAATCTGATCTCTACCTATCGCAACCCATAACTGCGTCACAGAAATCCGAATCATAGACCATGAACACAGACACCGAGATTATTAAGATTAGTATCAACGATAAATGCCACCATAGACTACAAACATTAGGGAATGCAACACGATACAACCGTCCACAGATCAATCGATAACACATGGAACTAGGAATTACGATACGTTAACAGATTGCGCCTGACAAATATCCTACATACTTAGATCTCGCGATATATTCGGCGGCTCCGAATTTCGTCTAGGTATTTCAGATAAAGCTTCGCGTTTACATCGCTGATGTTTACAATCGGAAAGCGCGCGACTCTCGACGCGGCGCCACGCCAGTCCGTGCGCGACGCCCGCGACGACACATCGCTCCGCAGTGCTCCAGCCATCGGCCGCGGTACACGCTACACCAGCACTGCACTGCACTGCACTAGCACTTGCACTGCACTAGCACTAGCACTGCACTAGCCATGCCCGGCGACGGTCAGTACCCGCCCGCCCCGCGCCCCGCGCCGCGCGCCGCGACTCGAGTGTGCTCGAAACGCGAAGCTTTCATACTGCGTTTTCAATAAAGTTTAAAAAGCCCACGTGCTTAAATAATTCTACGGATCTGTGTGTGAAGCATCGATCGCACTGCCGACGGTCTAGAGTTCTGCGTTACTTCTGGCCTGGGTAACTCGCTCGACAGTTCCTCGTTGGATCCTCTCCTGCGAGAATGTGAATCGAAAGGCTTGTAGCTCAGCGGACGCGGAACGCAGAACTCTAGCCCGCCGGCGGTGGGGTCGCCGGCTGCAGCCCGGGGGTCGCGGTCGCCGGACGCGCGGTCGACTATTTATAATCAGGTGTTTGTTATAAATATAAATATTCTGAAAAAGAAAACTCATGTGTCGCTGATCTTCGACGACGCGACGTGGACGACGTAAATACTAAAAACAAGAAATATTAGGTAGACAATAGATAATTTAGTAAGTTTTTAACTTAAAATCAATAATATTTATATATACTTCTTGACTACAAAAAATTTAATGATAATACTAAATTAATTGAATTAAATTACCCAAGACATTTATAATTTATATCGATGCGCAAAACAATAAAATAGGCGTTTTTCTTGAATTCAAATTTTAGTTTCCTATTAGTCGATGTAGTAGATACTAGGTACCTACTTGCACTATCCTGATTGAGGAGTAGATCCCTATTACTGCACGTACCTAACGCATATTTAAGAATAACGTGAATAAACATCTTCAAAACATAATAACTACCTAGGTAGGTATAAAAATAGTTTAAATCAACGTGTACCTAAACTTTTAAAGATGTGTACTCATAATATCAGTAAGTACACAATCGGCAGTAGCATTAGGTATCGAGTTCCGCGCGGTCGGTGGGCAGTGGGCACCGCGCCCGTCACCCAGCCTTGGCATTATATATTCTGTGGCCTTGGGCCGACGACGTCTGCGCTCTGCGGCAGCCGCCAGCTCCTCGATCCTCGGCCGCGCGGGGAGCCTGTAGCTGTACCCGAGTGACACTCGCCCGGACACCAGCTTCGTCTCCGAAGGCCCGAGAGTGAGGGCAGCAGAGGAAAGGAAGTTAAACTAACGTGACTTCGTCCGCGTGGATTTCGTTTTTAAAATCCCTCGGAAACTTTGATTTAATATAAAAATTAAAAAGTAGCCTATGTCCCTCTCCGGGTCCTAAACTATACTCAGGAAAAAAATCACGTCAATCCGTTGATCCGTTGCAGCGTGATTGAAGAACAAACCGACAAACAAACACACTCACATTTTAATATTAGCACAGTATATGGAGGATATTAGTAAGATAGTTTCCGCAGCGTAGGTAGGTACGCGATATAAAGGACTTCAACGTTACTATTGCATATTTTCACATGGAAATATGCAATAGTAGTGTCAGTCTGCGCTCAGTAGTGAGCCGTTGATGGGTTGCTTTGGTTGCTAATGAACATCACTAGTTTCCGCAGCGTACGCGATATAAGGATTTTTTTTACATTATCGAAGTTTTTATACGGATCCCTAACTTTTTGAAAATATTCTACGGCCTACCTATGCCCATCAGAGATAATGTAGTTAGGATTCTAATGGTGAAAGAATTTTTCAAATCGGTCCAGTAGTTTCGGAGTCTATTCAAACAAACAAACAAACAAATCTTTCCTCTAAGGTGTAGGATATAGCCTTCATTAATAGTTAATCCACGAAACGTTAGGTAGGTGCCTATTACTTAGTCAGTCGCCTTCCTGCTTATATTTAATTATGCTGCATATTATTTAAATGAACATTAAATATGTACGTAGGTAGGTACACTGTGTATAATAAAATAATTAATTCTCATTCGCAAGTGCGTTACGGCGTCCATACACGACGAGGCATCGGGCAGGAGAGTCGCTAGCTAGTAGCTAGCATGAACGATTGGTTGCTGGGTCGTTGTTACTATCCTGCCAATTGCGGAGCCATAAACTGAGATACAGGTTTAGGTATTCTAACTAAAATCGGGATTCCTAATAGGTAGGTACGATTGTAAACTAGAAGTCCATTTTATAAATGAATTATTTCATTTCAAATCATTTTTCATAAGCAAATACTGTTTTAAAATTCGAATAAGATGCTGCAACGTCGAACAGTGATTATATAAAATCCTGTCTTATTTCATTAGAAGCTCGCTCGCCGAGCATGTATCGGCGCGCGGCGTGAGACTGAGAACACGCCTCTCAAGTCTCGCTCGACTGCCTCGGCGGCGTCTGTCGTCACTCGTCTGCTTATTGTTCACTAGATGATGCCCGCGACTTCGTCCACGTGGATTAAGATTTTTTTAATTCCCGCGAGAACTCTTTAATTTTCCGGTATAAAATGCAGCCTATGTGTTAATTCTGAGTATGAGCTATCTCCATTCCAAAAAGGACCAAATTCGACCTGATCGAGTTACCTGACCAAAAAATAAAAATGTCTGACTAAATACTATGTAAAAATATAGTTGATTATATGAGTATTTAATGACAACTATTCCTTGTTTTAGCAGTCTAGTCCTAGTCCTAGCCTAGAGAACAGTGATAGACTAGTGGTTAGGACTGTGGTCTCCTATTCGGGGGGTCGCAGGATCGATCCCGGGTACGCACCTCTGACTTTTCGGAGTCAAGTGTTTAAGCAATTGAATATCACTTGCTTCAACGGTGAAGGAAAACATCGTGAGGAAACCTGCACACCTGAGAGTTCTTCATAGTTCTTGCAGGTGTGTGAAGTCCGCCAATAAGCCGGTTTTCCACCGCGAGCGGAGCGGATCTATTAAGGACTCCGTTCAACTCGCAACAGTAAACTGCATACTTGTGTTTCCACCAATAAATAGTCGAGCGGAAAGGACTGAGCGAGCCGAAAGAGTTGAAACGAGCTCGCTCAGTTCTAGGCAGCGGAGCGGAGTCATTAAGGAATCCGATTGACTCGCAATGACAAATTACATAGCAGCGTTTCCACAGAAAGAGGTGAGAGGGGCGGATCGAACGAGTAAAAAGTACTTGAAAAGGGTCCGCTACGTCAAGGTCTCTGCAACTAGTTTGAAACGGACTCGTTTGCAGTTTCCTCCCCGCGCTCTTTTCCCTGCCCCACCCACCGCCGGTGTTGAGTGCCACTAATGACAAAAGTTCTTGAAACTGTTCTCTGCTAACCCTGTAATAGTTATTAAATTTTTCATCGTCTAATCACTCTAAATCATAGAATAGCCTATATTCCCCTTTCAATGATCTTTCTCGAATGTGCTGGCATAACCAAAATCTTCGTTTTGCGCGTTTTTTTCTGTGTTTAAGATATAATAATATGTACTTTTTTTTTCTGTATACATAATCACTGTCTTCACTTGATTCCGTGTCACTCGACAACATCGCGAATTCGCAACAAAACACGACCGCAAGCAACCAGTTCAAAACACCAACTGAACTCGCTCTCTGTGGAAATTGACTGTTCATTTTTCATTTCTCATTCACCGTTCAGCTCGCTCCGCTCATTTCTCTCCTTTTGCAGTGGAAAACAAAAGACAAAACTCTGTTGGTGGAAACGCAAATCTATTTCATATAAACGGAGTCCGTCCCGCCTAACCATTTTCCGTTCATTACCCTTTCGCGGTGGAAAACCGGCTATACGCATTGGGCCAGCGTGGTGGACTATATTAACCCTTCTCTGAGGGGAGACCTGTGCTCAGTAGTGAGCCGTTGGTGGGTTGCTATAATGATGATGATTTATTTTTTTATTCAAGCCAAAATAAATATTAAATTCATTTATTGGCAAAATGCTTTAATATTATGTATCTAATCGTATTACGGAACGCATCACATTACAAGCTTTTATTTAGTTTCACCTGTCCCGATGTTTGTCATCAAATCTTGCAAATTAAATTTGATCCACTTCCCGGTTACCGATTGAGCTGAAATTTTGCATACATGTGTAAATCGCGTGACAATAATAAATATTATGATGACATGGTGCTGATCTGATGATGGAGCTGGAAGGTCGCCATAGGAACTCTGTAATGAAACGACGCAACCCCATCGAGTTTCGGCTCGTTTGATTCGTCTTGACGGGTATCTACTTTGTTTTTAGATGGTGGTTTTCCGGTTTCATCATCAGGGTCTGATGATGAAACCGGAAAGTGTTTTGGTAACTCTGTAATAAAATGACGTAATAACATCGAGTTTAGACTCGTTTGATTAGTGTTGACAAGTAGTCTGGTCCTAGATGATATTCAGGGTCTCATGATGAAGCCGGAAGGTGGTTTTGGCAACTCTGTAGGTAATAAAACGACGTAACCCCATCGAGTTTTGACTCGTTTGATTCGTCTTGACAAGTAGTCTGGTTCTAGATGATTACCAAGGTCTGACGATGTAGCCAGCTACTAAAAGTTTGTTTTTTCAAATATAATTTTTAATTTACGCTTGTTTCACAAATACGTTTCGTTTCACCACAAGCATTAACATACTTAGTTATTGTGCTTTTATTTTACCTTTTCAACTAAGAATATGAGTAATTAATCAGAAGGTTTTCAATTATAATAATAATATATTAATATTACCTGTCATAATGTTTTTAACATTACTTGTTAGTATTTTCAATTTTGAAAAAGATCTTTCGTCTGCTGCTACCGTCACGGGAAGTGTTATATCATATTACTTATATTATAAATGCAAAAGTGTTTTTTTTGTCTTTCAATCACGCCGCAACAGAGCTACGGATCGACGTGATTTTTTGATTGACGTGCTGAGTGACATAGGCTACTTTTTATCCCGAAAAATCAATGAGTTCTCGAGGGATTTTAAAAACTAAATCCACGCGGACGAAGTCGCGGGCATCAGCTAGTATTATATACGTATACATTATAATAATAATATATTAACGTAGAGATGATAAACATTAGGAAACAACTGAATTTGCCGCGCGTGTTTGTTGGAATGTCAATTTATTTGCAGTAGAGATATGATCTAAATTGGCTTGCATATTACAACTGAGCAATCTGAATGTGCTGAAAGCAGCATGAGGTGGTGTTATAGTAAACAATATTGGTTTGGTGCCTATATTTTTTATTGGTATAATCAATATCTAACGAATGTTTGTTAAATTATTTGCAAAAATAGCAGATTACGCTTGGTATGTGACTGTGTATAAGGCGATCAGCTTGCGCCCCCTGGCCCTGCGCCGGGTGCCACGCACCCCTTGCACCCCCGGTAAGACGGCCCTATTAGAAGGTCATTGCCCTGTATAATAATATTGTAAAATGATTATTTTGAAAAGAGCAACTGCTGAGTTTCTCGCCGGCTCTTCGCAGCAGAATTCGCTTTCCGAGCCGGTGCAGCGGTGGTAGAATCATGACGTGTCATAAGTCACAGGTTGGCCTACGTGAAATAAATAATTTTGGATTTAAATTTGGATAGATTTTCGTGTTGGTTTTAATTAGACTCTTATCCGATAGACGTTCACTGCAACTGGACACGTACTCACGTACCCAACCGGCGCGGACACTCGTACACACAGACACTAACTGCAGACAGCAAGGAATGTCCTAGTTTTGATATAAGTGTGTATACAATGATAATACAAAAGTTTATAATATGTAGGATATTGGTGAGGTGCAATACGTTGACGTAGTAATTCCTAGATCCATGTGTTATCGATTGGTCTGTGGACGTTTGTATCACAGACCAGGAACATGGTTTGTATCATGTCACATTCCCTGTTTGTAGTCTGTGGTATTTATTTATTTATTTATTCGATGACAAGCTAGTCCTTGACTGCGATCTCACCTGATGGTAAGTGACGATGCAGTCTAAGATGGTAGCGGGCTAACTTGGAAGGGGTATGGCAGTGAAAATTCAACCCATACCTCTTATTGGTTTCTACACGTCATCGTGCCGGAACGCTAAATCGCTTGGCGGCACGTCTTTGACGGTAGGGTGGTAACTAGCCACGGCCAAAGCCTCCCACCAGACCAGACCACAGACAATTCAGACATTATAAATTCCCAAATTGACCCCGCCGGGAATCGAACCCGAGACCTCCCATGTTATAAGACAACAGCGCTCACCACTGAGCCAGGGAGGTCGTCAAAAGGTAGAATTTAGATTATTCTAGTGTGCATGGCAATGGTTCGGAATTCTGCGACGACGTAGATATTGTTCGGTTCGTTTTAGGTTGCATGCTGTTTTATTGGATTTGAGGATATTGAGGATAAGTGATTTGATAATAGTAATAATAGGTGATGGTGCAGAGTGATGCGACTGTTGTTCAAGAGTTGTTGCTGGCTACATAGTGTTTGCTTGGTTTGCTGACATTGTCGTAGGCTTTTGGTCATGGCGTTGGTGCAGTGCCATTTTATTGTGGTTGCGATGCATTTGGAATCTAGATTGATTGATTGTGCGATTGGTGATGCTGTAGAAAGATTGATCAGTCGTTGTGGAATGACTGTTGGTGAATTGGTTATTTGGTTAGTTTGTTGCAATGTTAATGATGATAGCGTATCTTTGCCTAGTGATGGGCCATGAGCGAGTTAGAAGGGAGATGTTGCTAGGGTTTTCAATGGCGGAACCAGGGCAGCTATGGGGATGGTGGAGGCTGCACCTAGGCTAGAATAGTTAGCCGGGTTTGTCTAGTTAGACATGGAAATGTTGGTGCTTGCTTGAAATGCTTGTTATGTAAAGATTACAATGTACCTCTTTGTGAGTAGTTATTAACATTGAGAGAAGATGATTGCTGAGAATGATGTTCTGTTCTGAGATAGTGTGTGATTGCCTTTATTAGACGCTCGGCCAGAGGAGGGGTGCCTTCAAATATTTAACTATATTATGTAGGTAATTATATTATTATCATTGTGAACCGTTGGCTTCCTAAATAAATAAATAAATCTGCTCTGTGTTGTCGCGCAGCGGCGGCGGAGGCGGACGGCGGCGGCGGCGTGCGCGGCGTGGTCGCGTGGGCGCGGCGCTGGTGGCGCGCGCTGGTGGGCGAGGCGCTGGCGACGGCGCTGCTGGTGCTGCTGGGCGTGGCGGCGCTGCTGCCGGCGGGCGCGGCGCCGCCGCTCGCGCACCCCGCCTTCGCGTTCGGGTTCGTGGTGACGGCCAACGTGGAGGCGTTCGGGCCGGCGTCGGGCGCGCACATGAACCCCGCCGTGACGCTGGCCGCGCTGCTGACGCGCCGCCTGCCCGCGCTGGCCGCCGCCGCGTACGTGGGCGCGCAGCTGGCGGGCGCGCTGCTGGGCTGCGGCGCGCTGGCGCTGCTGGCGCCGGCCGCGTGGGCGGCGGGCGGCGCGGTCACGGCGCCGGCCGGTGTGGGCGCGGGCGCGGCCGCCGGCGTGGAGGCGCTGCTCACGGGCACCCTGGCGCTGCTGTGCTGCGCGCTGTGGGCGGCGCACGAGGCGGGCCGCCCCGACCCCGCCGCCTCCCTCAAGCTCGGGCTGCTCGTGGCCGGGCTGGTATTCGCGGGCGTGAGTATGCCGCGCACTCGGCCGTGCGGATATGTTCAGTGGTATAGTGTTCACACCTCGAGTCCCGCACTGACGCTCTCTCTGTCGCAGGGCGCCATGACAGGCGCGAGCCTCAACCCGGCGCGCAGCTTCGCGCCCGCGCTGCTGCTCGGCAACTTCAAGGACCACTGGGTCAGTACCGCCTCACACCGCCCCACACCGCCCCGGCCTCGCCGACACACTACACGCCAGTGCCCAACTATTAGCTACTCGATACTCGCTTTCCTACTTCAAATTCTTTAGTCATTTCACGTAGGACAACTTTTTAAAAAAAAGAACCAATTGTCTAAGATTACACGCAAATGCCTTTAGACTTGAGTCCAGTAGACAGGTAGTTTCAGATGGAAAAGGGTCAGAAGTTAATGAAACTTTGGGATGTTGTTTAGAGATGGCTAATTAACATTTTCTCAAGTTTTGGACCTCGAAGACCCTGTGCTAAAAAAGAAGGGGAGGAAAACTGCAAAATTTTCGAACTTCCGCCGGTTTTGCTCAATAACTATTTTTCCTTACGTCCTACGGCAAAAGCATTTCTATACTTTTTTGTAGAACGTTAAATTTCCTACAATTTTGACTTTACAAACATGTTTGTATGTCAATTCGTTACTGAGATATGGCTCTTTGAAAAAATAGCCCAGCCCAGGTGGAATTTTGCGTTTTTTGTCGCATTTTTTTTAGCGAATTTTGAAATTTCTTTATTTTCGAAGCGCCATATCTCAAAAACGAACTGACATATAAACACTTTTGTATTATCAAACTTGTAGGAAATTTACCGTTCTACAAAAAAGTATAGAATAGTATATTACACATCTAGGGCAGTAAAATAAGAAATGTCTCAGATCACATGTAATTGTTGTCCGAGGCTAAGCCGAGGTCAATAAACATGTGATCTGAGGCTTTCTTATTTACTGCCCGTGGTGTGTATACTATTTTTCTCCTCGACGGAGGCGGAAAGCGACATTTTCGTTTAGCGCAGCGGGAGGAAAATTGACGCTTTCCGCCCGGAGGTGAGAAAATGCTTTTGCCGTAGGACGTAAGGAAAAAAAGTTATTGAGGAAAACCCGGAGGAAGGTCGAAAATTTTGCAGCTTTCCCCCCCACCCTCCTCTTTTAACACAGGGTCCTCGAGGTCCAAAACTTGAGAAAATGTTAATCAACGATCCCTGAACAACATCCCAAAGTTTCATTGATATCCGACCTTTTTCCACCAAAGCCCACTTTTTCCTACCTGTCGACTGGGCTATTAATTGTAGACAAATTAAAATCAATTGGATGCGAAAGGCCGAGGATAGGCAACGTTGGCGCTACTTACAGGAGGCCTACGTGCAACAGTGGATGCACTGGCCGACGATGATGATAACGATGATGATGTAAGCGTAGGTAAGTATTAGTACCAACACCACGACAACAATAAACGTGACGGCACCTCTCCTCTGGCCGAGTGTCTAATAAAGGCAATCAAAAATAAACACACTATCTCAGAACAGAACATCATTCGCAGCAATCATCTTCTCTCAATGATAATAACTATCCACAAGGAGGTAAATGTAACTTTGCAATGCCCTGACGGGGCCTCATGTAATCTAACTATGTATATAATTAAGTGTAAGTGGATACATGAATGCAAATAAATAAATAAAAGGTACATTGTAATCTTTACATAACAAGCATGGAACCCAACATTTCCATGTTTATCTAGACAAACCCGGCTAACTACTCTAGCCTAGGCGCAGCCTCCACCATCCTCATAGCTGCCCAAGACTCCACCTCAGAAGACCCTAAGCAAAATCTCCTTTCTAACTCGCTCATGGCCCATCTCAAGGCAACGAAGTACTTTCATAGTAACACTGAATATACATTGGGACAAACCCACCAAATAACCAATTCAGCACTCACTCATTCCACAACGACTGATAAATCTTTCTAACGCATCACCAGTTACACCATCAATCACTCCAGATCCCCAAATTCATCGCACCATGACAAAAGCACACTTCATCAAAAACCAAGGACTATTGTACATGACAGCTAACCTAGCAATTATTACGTAGTCTCCTAACCAGAAACTCTCCGACCATTGCATAATCACGCTACACCAACATTTTATCACAATTAAATCACTAATCCTATAATAATCCTCAATCCAACCAAATAGCATGCAACCTCAACGAACCAAACAATATCTACGTCCCAGAATTCCGAACCATAGACCATGAATACACTAGAATAATCTAAATTCTACCACAGACTACAAACATTAGGGAATGCGACTTGATACAAACCATCCACAGAGCAATCGATAACACATGGAACTAGGAATTACGACTACGTTAACAGATTGCACCTGACCAATCTCCTACAAACGTAATCCTGGTCGTTGCCGGCCCGACCCAACGCCCAAGCCGTGAACGGTTCGGAAAGCTGATTCTGTCGAGAAGTCCTAAGAAACGTAGCACTTGCTTTTTTCTTAACTTATAAAATATAGAGATGTAGCTTTACTTTCTAGAAACACATTGCTTTTATGCAACTTTGTCAGCATCATTAAATATTTCTCAGAAGGAATAGTAAGTATGTAGTGCTTATCTATTCACCACTCTACACTCGTCAGCAGTCACAGCTGACAGAGACGACAGCTCTCGAGCTCACCGCTCGTCACGCGTCAGCCATCGCTATATTATACATGCCAACTTAGATCACAAATAACACTTGTAGTTATTCAATTACTACCTACTTGGTTAAACACTCTCAAGTTAGTAGATACTGCAAGTTGAACATTAGAATATATTATCTACTTATACAGCTGCCCACAAGATAGTTTATAAAACTTATTAGGTAATGTAATAGCTTCATAATAATATTGTAAAATGATTATTTTGCAAAGAGCAACCGCTGAGTTTCTTGCCGGCTCTTCTCAGCAGAATCCGCTTTCCGAACCGGTGGTAGAGTCATGACTTGTCATAAGAGCCACAAGTTAGCTTACGTGAAATAAATAATTTTGAATTGGAATTATACTAATAGTAAACTAATGTAATGAGAAAATAATTTACAAGAGGTAGGTAGACAGTCTGTGTAACATGTTGGTCCCGCTCTCCCACAGCGCGCAGGCGCAGGCTCCACCTGACGGCTGTAGCGTAGTTATAATTTACAAGAGGTAGGTAGTCTGTGTAACATGTTGGTCCCGCTCTCCCACAGCGCGCAGGCGCAGGCTGCACCTGACGGCTGTAGCGTAGGTAGTTATAATTTACAAGAGGTAGGTAGTCCGTGTAACATGTTGGTCCCGCTCTCCCACAGCGCGCAGGCGCAGGCTCCACCTGACGGCTGTAGCGTAGTTATAATTTACAAGAGGTAGGTAGTCTGTGTAACATGTTGGTCCCGCTCTCCCACAGCGCGCAGGCGCAGGCTCCACCTGACGGCTGTAGCGTAGTTATAATTTACAAGAGGTAGGTAGTCTGTGTAACATGTTGGTCCCGCTCTCCCACAACGCGCAGGCGCAGGCTCCACCTGACGGCTGTAGCGTAGTTATAATTTACAAGAGGTAGGTAGTCCGTGTAACATGTTGGCCCCGCTCTCCCACAGCGCGCAGGCGCAGGCTCCACCTGACGGCTGTAGCGTAGTTATAATTTACAAGAGGTAGCTAGTCTGTGTAACATGTTGGTCCCGCTCTCCCACAGCGCGCAGGCGCAGGCTCCACCTGACGGCTGTAGCGTAGTTATAATTTACAAGAGGTAGGTAGTCTGTGTAACATGTTGGTCCCGCTCTCCTACAGCGCGCAGGCGCAGGCTCCACCTGACGGCTGTAGTGTAGTTATAATTTACAAGAGGTAGGTAGTCTGTGTAACATGTTGGCCCCGCTCTCCCACAGCGCGCAGGCGCAGGCTGCACCTGACGGCTATAAATAAAATAAAATAAAATAAAAATAGCCTTTATTTTTCGAAACAATTCATTACATAAAATTAGTCAGATTTTTTCATTAATTACATTACATTGAATTATTATTATTAAAACGTCAAAAACGTCAAAAATTAAAAATTAATCTTAAAGGATGTCGCGCGTTTCGAATTGCCTGTTGGCAAAGGCCTCCTCTAGCTGTCGCCACTGTTGTCTGTCGTGTGCTACTCGACGCCAGTTTGGTCCCGCGGTCTGTTTTATTTCATCCTCCCACCTTCTGTACGGTCTACCTCTAGTTCTTTTTCCATCCCGTGGGTACCAATTTGTTATGATTGTGCTCCATTTTTCTTGATTATCTCTTTGTGAATGCCCGGCCCATCTCCATTTTTGCGAGTCTATCTTTCTAAGAATGTCTACCACTTTTGTTTTTTTCCTGATTTCCTGACTGTTGTTTCGATCTTTGAGCTTAACTCCTACCATGCTCCTTTCCATTGCTCGTTGGCACTTTGCTATCTTTGATCTGTGGTATACAGTTAGAGCCCAGGTTTCGCAGCCGTAAATTAAACAAGGTAAGACACAAGTGTTAAAAACTCTACTCTTTATTGACAAACTAAGGTCTTTACTTTTTAAAATTTCTTTTAGCGTCCAGTATTTTTTCCATCCATTTACAATCCTTCTATCAATTTCTTTCGTCATTAAATCAGTAGGTGATATAATTTGCCCTAAATATATATATTCGTCAACATAGTCTAGAAGTTTCCCATCTACCGTGATGTTTACTTTTGTAGAGTTTGTCATTACCTTTGTCTTACTAGCATTCATAGACAGGCCTGCGCTTGCACTTTCCTGAGATAGCTGGTTGACCATTATTTCCAATTTTTCTGGACTCTCCTCAAAAAGTACCAGGTCGTCAGCAAACCTAAGGTGGTTGAGGTTGATTCCATTAATATTTAAACCATAATTTGTCCAGTTTAATTCTCTGAACACGTCTTCGAGTACTGCTGAAAAAATCTTTGGAGAGACTGGGTCGCCCTGTCGAACTCCTCTTTCAATCGGAAATTCATCTCCTAAGCTCTCTAGTTGTATTCTAGCTTTGCTGTTTTTATATATTTTGCTTAGGATATTTATATAGACTTTGTTAATACCTTGTCTTTCTAAGCTAGCCCATATTTTATCATGTTTCAAAGAATCAAACGCTTTGCTGTAGTCAATAAATGCCAGGTAGAGTGGTTTATTGTATTCTCTATATTTTTCTAATACTTGTTTGACCGTGTGGATGTGGTCAATGGTTGAAAAATTTCTTCTAAAGCCAGCCTGTTCCCTCGGTTGATTCTCGTCTAGTTTCCTGGTAATTCGCCCTAATATTACCTTGGAAAAGACTTTGTAGATGTTTGACATCAGGCTTATTGGTCTATAATTACCTATGTCGTCTTTCTCTCCTTTTTTGTGTAGAAGTATAAAATATGTGAGATAGTCCATGTCTCTGGAATTTCACCAGTGTAGAGAATACAGTCAAAGATCTTGGCAAGCAAAGGACTCAACTTGTCTATGCAACTGTGTAGCAATTCGTTTTTTATTTTATCAGGTCCTGGGGCTTTATCCAATTTTTGGCTTTTTATAGCCCTCCTGACTTCAGATACCAAAAATGCTGGTTCTTTTTCCTCACTTACCATTACATTTCCTAGTTTGAAATTTTGTTCTGAGTAAAGGTTGTTTCCGGTTGTAGAGCTGCTATAGAGTTCATTAAAATATTTAGTAGCTAGGCTCTTGATATCAGCTCTTTTGGTAAGTGTCCTGTTTTTTCTCTTCATTTTTGGAATCCATTCTTTCTTCGCATCTTTCAGTTCAATGAGCGCTTTCCGAACTCCACCGGTTTTTATTATGTGATGCTCTATCGTTTTTAATCTAGTATGTTTCCGGTCTTTTCGAACATTCTCCTTTATTTTTTTGCTTAATTCGGTTATTTCTTTCTGAGAACTTTTTTTGTCCTTGCTTAAAAGAGTTCTTCTTTCCTGGATTAATTGATGGGTAGTTTCACTCATGATGTACTTTTTCCTGTTGCTTTCCATATTTTTCTCTACATGGATCAAGATGTGCTCTAGTTTTGCATACATGTCAATAATATCCCCGTCCTTCTTATAGGTTAATGCAAGAGCAGCGTTTAATTCTTTTAGGCTTTCATCGCTTATATGAGTGGGCTTATGAGACCTGATAAATTTTTTAGATTTTTTTGGAGCATGAGAACGAAGACAACTACGGACCATGCGATGATTGGTGTTAAAGTTTAGGTTCTGCACTATTCCGGTATCTGTGAATGCATTAGGATGATTAGTCGTTATGTAGTCAATTTCATTCTTGTACTTGCCGTCCGGGGATATCCACGTCCATTTACTTTTAGTATTTTTCTTAAACTAGTGGTTCGCCCCGAACTGAGACCTCGCGGTAACGGTATCCCATGATTATTCATTCAATCGATACATGATAACCAAAACTGACATTATTATTATGCCCGTTTTCACCAAACATACCTAAATCATCCCCTAAGTAGGAGTCTCTTAACGTAGGTAGCTCCTAAATACAATCCTAAGTCCTAACATCCGTCCCAATATCCTTTTAGGTGTCCCGTACAGGATCGTGATAAATAAGTTGACAGAAAACATCAATCACCTAACTTATAGGTAGCCCGTAAAGGTTAGGGAACGTTAGTGAAAACATTGAATTATTTATCAAACATTGAATTTAACTCGTAGTTCCATGGGAATAGTTACTGACTGCGCCATCTATTAGCATTATTGTGAAGCTATGTTGATGCTATATGAATTACTGACGCCCATTAAAAATTAAATAATCTCGTTTCTTTATAATATTCATATAATTTTAGTATTTGTTGTTCAAGTACAGGATATAAGTGACCTAAAAACATAAAATCAGTTTGAAAATCCATAGGGGATTTTTCTAGAGAGCGTCTTCAAGCGAGCGTATAAAATCGCCACTTTGAAAGCCCCCCATTTCGTCAATTTTAAGGGAAAAATTAAAAAAAAAATATTTTTGTACTCAGTTCAAAATTATCTTTAAAATGATACGTAACAATTTTATGTAACGCGATATTTTTTTTTTACTTCGCATTCGCTTCTATGAGAGCCCCCCTGAAATAAAGATTTTTATAACTTTTTAAGCCATTTTCGGCTGGAGGCCATCGGTTTACATATTATATCTAAATTTGAAGTAATTACGTTCAGTAATTCAAAAGTTATAAGGCTCTGACAGACGGACGGACGGACGGACGGACGGACGGACAAGTGCAAATCGCCCTAGTTAACTCAAAGACCTTCGCTTCGCTCGGTCGATAAGGAATTAAGTACATAGAGGTTATTTTCCAGTAAGAACTCTAAAAAAATTTGGCCATTTTTACTTCTTTTTCCGTAACCGAATTTTCCTATAGGTTTCTCATCGTCATTGATTTTTATTCCAAGTTGAGCATTAAAATCTCCCATTACAATAAGATTTTTATGTGCATAGTTTCTTATGGTATCTGTAATACTAGAATAAAAAGTCTCTACTTCATGTAATGTCGCTTTTTCAGTTGGTGCATATGCCTGAATAATAGTCCAATCCTTCCTGTAATGTGGCAGATTAATATTAAGAACTGATACCCTATCTGATATACCAATGAACTCGAGAATGTTTTTTTGTAGGTGAGATTTTACTAGGAATCCTACTCCTCTATGTCCTGCTATTTCTCCTTTATAGTACATGATATAGTCATGGCGATCTTCTATTGATTCTCCCAGCCTGCGCATCTCACTAATACCCAATATGTCCCACTTAAGCGATTGTAGAGCTGACTCAAGTTCAGTGAGACTAGAGAGTCTCACTGAACTTGAGTCAGCTCTGTACGTAGAGTTCTAGTGTTCAGTGTGGCTATGTAAAAGTTATATCGTATTGATTCCGTTTTACTTTTCCCCTTGTATGATATTCTTGTATCTCTTCTAGCTAAAGGGTGTTGGTCGGTAAGTCCCGCGGTGACCGGCCGTGGTGGGACAAAGAGAGGGGGCGACATTTCCTATTTGTTTTTTTCTGCGTCATGTTTTAAGCTACGGGTCATATCCGTCTGCTTTTTGTTATAATATGAATCTATAGAACCTTTGTTTTTCTTTGCCGATAGCGAAGTGCTTGCTCTATCGTAATGCATATGTAAAGTTGTTGGGGGCGACTCCGGTTTCCTCTTATTGTTGCGATTACAATCCGTGACACGAAAGTCGTTCTCTTGCATTTTGGTCTCACATTTTTTCTTGGGAGACACTCTACTTTTCTTATCATTCAATGTTATTATTTTATCATATCTGAGTGTAACTTTTTCTCCTCGCTCTCTTCTAGATTTTAGTTCTTCCTGAAGTTCTTTTCTCTTCTGTAGCGTTTTCTGGGAAAATTCTTCTTTGATATACATTTGCGTCTCTGTAAGTTTAATTTTATTTTTTAGAAGCTCTATTTTTTTACCCAGGGTCGACATAGTTACAACCACTGGTCTGGTCTTGGAGCCTCTTTTCCCCAATCTTCTTAATGAGTCTATGTCAGTTTCAGTAAAGGAAAGATTCATGTCATCATGCATTATAGTCAAAATTTTTTTTTCTAATTCTTTATAATTCCTCTCCGTTTCTTCGACTCCAAAAAATATTACATTTTTTCGTCTTAATTGTTGCTCTAATTTTTCTATTATAAATTGCTGTTCTTCTAATCGATTTTCTAGTTCTAAAGTTTTTGTTTCAATTTTTCCAAATTTTTCATAAATTATTTTGTTAGTTTGTTGTATTTGGTCAATTATATTGTCTCTCATTATGTCCATATTCTGTTTTTGATCTGTCATGTCTTTCTGAATCTGTTTTAAAATGTCTTAGTTCCTCCATTGCGCTTAGTTGATCTTGATCTTTAGTATGTAGAAGGCGCCCTCTAGTGAGGAGTAGTTGAGGAGTGAAAATCTGTCAAGAAGCTATTTGACAATAGATGGCGCTCTACGACTCTGCTATTGTATGGCAGATGGCGCTGAGTGCTGCAGTAAAACCAAGTCGTATAATATTTTTCAACGAAAACAACAATTCACAAGCAATTCCCAAATTTCATTCACGAGCACTAATTTCCTGTTCAGTCTTCATAAGAAATGTGTTCTTTCGGGCCGAATATCTTTATGTTGTCCTCTAATTTTCAAAATGTTTGTCCAGCCGTTACCACTCGTATTTGGACAATTTTCGAGCAAATTTGTGAATCTTGGGACTGGATAACACTCCTGCTTTTAGATTGATCTTTTCTATACTAATTTATTCACTTTTTAGTCCTAAACAATCACTTTTATAATTGATTACAAATAAAATATACGGAGAAGAACTCTTATGTCACATGCGGGTACCCGCCTCTGTAGCGTAGTTATAATTTACAAGAGGTAGGTAGTCTGTGTAACATGTTGGCCCCGCTCTCCCACAGCGCGCAGGCGCAGGCTCCACCTGACGGCTGTAGCGTAGTCTGTGTAACATGTTGGCCCCGCTCTCCCACAGCGCGCAGGCGCATGCTGCACCTGACGGTTGTAGCGTAGTTATAATTTCAATATGGCGAATTGGGTGACTGGAAAAGACAAAATGCAAAAACTTTCGTGCACAATACACACGAAATATATATATGAGCAGTTTGCCTCATCGAAAAAGCAGTTGCGATGAGGCAAACTGCTCATATAGGAGGCAACGACTGAGGGCTTCGACCCTCGGCAGCAGCTCTGCCGCATGTTTAATGTTCTGAAAGAGCTCTCGTTGCTCGCCTATCTCGTATATTATATATTTGCACACCGGCGAATTCTAAACTTTAAAAAATTACTTATACCGAACGGAAAATATATTTAATAGATGTGTAACGACTTCACGCGTCGTCAGTACCTACCTACCTACCCGAGATTCGCGAGTTTGTTTGCCGCGTCGCCGTCGTCGCGTCCGCCGCCTGCGATCGACTAGAGTCTAGACGAATCTAAATTTTAGTGTCAATCATCTCGATCGCTCTACGAGACTCTATCTATATTCTACATGGACCAAATCTCTCTCGGACCGCGTATGGAAGTGTGGGCGCAGGTATCACTAATAATAAATAATAATTGGAATGAACGCGCATCGAAACGCGGCTACGTTCAGTACAGTTGGTACCTTTAGATTTAATTCGATTGATCGTATTCGATAACATTAGTGTCAAAGTAAATTTTAGTCACAAAGGAGATTGGCGAGCGCCATAGTTTCTGACCCAGACAGAGGCCCACGTTCACGAATCAAACTTCTGATACTTGTTCTAGTAAACCAGACTAACAAAAAAGTTCAAAGTCAATCAAATACAGTTGGGAGAAAAAATATATTCAATAGTAAATTGTTAAAAATGAGGTTATGTTTCCATTTAATATTTTTAAGGCAAATTCCCATTATGATATCATAACAGTAGCTTTGTAAAATCTAATAGGCACTGAAGATTATTGTCTGAGTATACCAAAGTGAACATGCTTCCTTCTAACGTTAAAACAGCTATACCTACCTTACCTAATGTGTAATTCGAATAGTAGTAGGTACCTACTGCCATATAATGCGGCCAAGGGTATTATGATGGTGGTTGTCATGCTGTTCTATTTTTTGGAAAAGGATTAGTATCGGTTAATATTACCGATAATAACCGATCGGTTGTTACCGAAAGAACTATTTAAAATCTCAGTAGGTATTCATGCACGAGATTTAATGATAATGATGACTACTGACTGATCACTGAATACCTACGTAGTAAGGTAGCTATGTTCACACAGCGGCTGTTCTAGCGCTTAATAATATCTATTCGAAATGGGCCAGTGACAGCAGAAAATATTAAAAACATATTCTCGAGTCTCGAGTTGGAATGGCTACTGACTCGAGTCGCAACCCGAGTTGACTCGAGTCGTTTCTAAGTAATATAGTGCAGCGTACCAACAACGTCAAGGTCAACTCTAGGTGCGCGTTGCGACTCGTTACAATCGTTACTACTAACGACTAATCCACTACAATACACAACGAACATAAAACGAACGAAATAAGAAAGGACTTGCGTAAATGCACAAATGACATGACCACGAATGACATTTGATTGAGTTGACAGTTGACATAATTATTTTGACAAGTTAGTTTTTGCTCTTTACTCCGTAAAACGATATGTATTGCCATTAAAACGATTATTTATATGTAGTTGTGAATAATAGATTTGATCCCCAACTTCTAAAAATATGGGGCTTACACAGAAAAATAGTTTGAAAAATATTAATTAAAATTAAATGATTTCTTAATCTGAACGGTTTTTAAAAGTACTGGGTCAAAATTCGCCATCCTCCATTTTAATTTAGAGCGTATTCGTATAAGTAAATCTATAAAAATGAATACGCGCAATTAAGCTCTAATTTAATGTTGTTCTGTTTCTTTTTACTTTGACGCTAATGTCATCGAAAACGATTACGATAAATCGAATTAAATCTTATACTAACCCTTCAGAGCAGTAGGCAGCTGGTATAGGCCATACAAGTAGGTCGGCTGCAACAAGCACGTGACCCGTGCGTCCGGCGCAGGTGTACTGGGTGGGCCCGCTGGCCGGCGCTGCGGCGGCGGCGCTGCTGCACCGCTTCGTGCTGCTGCCGCCGCGCCCGCGGCCGGCCCCCGAGCAACTGCCGCTGCACGACAAGCAGGACCACTGACGCGCACTGTCACCCCGCCACCCTGTGAACCGCAGGTGTACTGGGTGGGCCCGCTGGCCGGCGCTGCGGCGGCGGCGCTGCTGCACCGCTTCGTGCTGCTGCCGACGCGCCCGCGCCCGCGCCCCGAGCAACTGCCGCTGCTCCACAAGCGAGACCACTGACGCGCACTCCGTCACCCCGCCAGCCTGTGTACCGCAGGTGTACTGGCCTACTGGGTGGGCCCGCCGGACCCGGAACTCTTTAATTTTCCGGGATAAAAAGTATTACAGGTCCTCAGCTATATCCATGTAAAAAAATCACGTCGATCCGTAGCTCTGTTGCGGCGTGATTGAAAGACAAACAAACACACTTTCGCATTTATAATATTAGTATGATTAAGGTATATTTCTGTTCGTCGCACGTAAATCCCTTGCCGTTGCCGTGCTGTCAGTGGGCGTCAGACGGGCCCGGGCTGCCGGGACGATAATTAGAGTAGCTACGGATAATATACTCGTAATGTAAATAATATGAATTTTTTTTACCGAGCCATTGCAATAAGACTCGAATTCCAATTTGTCTGTTGTATAAAATTTTGTACCTAATAAATATTTATTTTGTACATACATTGGGTATTATTTTTTCCATAAATTATCGACCGAGCGAAGCGAAGGTCTCTGAGTTTACTAGAGCGATTTGCACTTGTCCGTCCGTCCGTCTGTCACAGCCTTATAACTTCTGAATTACTGAACGTAATTACTTCAACTTTAGATATGATATGTAAACCGATGGCCTCCAGCCGAAAATGGCTTAAAAAGTTATAAAAATCTTTATTTCAGGGGGGCTCCCATACGAAATGGGGGGCTTTCAAAGTGGAGATTGTATTCGAGGCTAGATTTCTAAAACCACTTTGTTTTAAAACTTGAAACTTACACATAATTTGAGTTATATTCTGTACTTGAACAACAAATACTAAGATTAGATAAATATTATAAAGAAACGAAATTTTCAGTTTTATTATATTATAGATAGAAAATTTCATATATACAATACTATAAACCTAAATTTAATTCTAAAATTAAAACTAAAATAAAAACTAATTAAAATCTAAAACCCCATCCAAGCCACCGCAGTGTGGCATAGTACCCAAGATGTTGGCAGCATTACCTCTTTGGATGGCCAGGCTAATCCTTTGGCCAAGGTAGCTGCCAGCTCTTGGATCCCCGGTAGACTCGATCACCTTTTTTGATATCTCTAAAAAAAGTGCGCGAGCCTCCGGGCCCCACGGCCCCAGGGTCTCTACACCGAAAAATTATACTAAATTATATTATTAGAAACGAAATTATTTGAGTTTTAATGGGCATCAATGTTTTTAACAAAACTTCACTATACTGTTACTAGATGGCGCTGTCTTTAATATTGTAAATATGCATCCCATCCACGAAAGCAGATGACGATTGACGTCATCAGATTCGGCGCGTTTTAATTACAATATAATATAGTTAGAACTACCTTATGGGAATTATGAAAGGAATTATGGGATACCGCGAGGTCTCAGTTCGGGGCGAACCACTAGTATTATCATAAACGACTACATATTACGATTTGAATTTGAATTGAACTGAATTGCGTCGTTTATTTTCGGTCGCTGCCACGTGCGTGCCGATAAGCGTAAAGAGCCTTTGAAGGCCTCCATGAAAGTGTTACACTCCGCGCGCGGCTACTGTCTTTCTATGCGTTATAATTCTATGATGATAAAAGGAAACGATGAGTGACTGATCTAAATACGCACAGCTCAAACCACTGGACGGATTGGGCTGAAAGGAGATTGGCGAGCGCCATAGAGTTTCTGAACCAGACTTGAGGCCCATGTTCACGTATCAAACTTCTGATAGTTGTTCTAGTAAACCAGCCTAACAAAAAAGTTAATCAAAGTCAATCAAATAAAGTTGGGAGAAAAAAGATATTCAATAATAAAATGTTAAAAATGAGGTTATGTTTCCATTTAATATTTTTAAGGCAAATTACCATTATGATTTATCATAACAGTAGCTTTGAAAAATCTAATAGGCACTGAAGATTATTGTCTGAATATACCAAAGTGAACATGCTTCCTTTTAAACGTTAAAACAGCTATACCTACCTTACCTAATGTGTAATACGAATAGTATAGTACTGCCATAGAATGCGGCCAAGGGTATTATGATGGTGGTTGTCATGCTGTTCTATTTTTTGGAAAAGGATTAGTATCAGGAATAGAAAGACCTACTTATTTAAGTAGGTATTCATGCGCGAGATTTACCTAATGATAATGGCTGACTGGAAGGTGGTACTGACTGATCACTGAATACCTATATAGTAAGGCTATGTTCACACAGCGGCTGTTCTAGCGCCTCGTAATATCTATTCGAAAATGGGCCAGTGACAGCAGGAAATATTAAAAATATATTATGTTCACACAAAAAATATGTGACGAGTTGGATTTTTTTTTACTCGAGTTACTCGAGTTGGAATGGCTACTAACTCGAGTCGGTTCTTAGTAGAATAGCGCGGCGCACCAACAACGTCAGTCAACTCTAGGTGCTAGTCTCGTTACATTCGTTAGTACTGACTAGTAATCCACTACAATACACAACGAACACAAAACGAACGAAATAAGAAATGACATGCACAAATGCAATACAAATGACATGACCACGAATGACATTTGATTGAGTTGACAATTGACATTGACATAAATATATTGTCAAATTAGTTTTTACTCTATATTTCCGTAAAATGATATGTATTGCCATTAAAACTGATATTTGTAATGTGTAATTGTGACTGTTGAGGCCAACGGCTTGGCCAGCGAATCAAACCTGGACTGCTGGATTCAGGGGCCCATCAGCTGTAACCTGAGTCCAGGGTCGTTGCCCTAAGGGCCTTTCTCCGCGGTCAGATTTGGTCTAACTTATAAGTAACTTATTAGTAGGGTGGCACTGACCTTCGTTGCAGCAGTAAGTCCTTGTACGGGGCCTGAGATTGTATGATAGAGTGTGTTGGTGTGGTGTATTGTGGGGTTTAGTGTAAAGGTTAGGCCCAGACCGCTAGCAGCGGCAGGCAGGCAGTCAGCTATGGCCTGCAGGTGAGGACGCTGGGCAGGCGTAGCGCTGTACACTTGTCTTGTCACTAGTAAGGTCCAACTGAAGGTGGTCAAAGGTCACTTTTCACACACTTTTCTGCCGAGCACGTTGCGAGCACAGTCGGCGGGTTCCAAAAAGTGTCTTTTGTTACGGATAGCGCATTAACAATGATGCTTACATCTAGGTCTACACATAGACCGCTTGGCGACACAACAAAACCGTAAAAATAAGCTAAATTCAGACACTTAAAACAGCAAACCGTCGCGAGGCGACCCGGGTTTTTTCGTGAACACGTATATGCTGTCAAAACGGAAAAGTTGCAAAATCACACCACAAAATGGCGGGAAGTTAAAAACGTCATCTGTGAACCTTCATTGGGAGCCAAAGAGAGATTGCTAACGCTATGACCATGGAACTAGGAATTATGGCGCGAACAATCCCCCGCCCGTGGTCGTAAGGATTTACGTCCACTTACTAGTAAATGGGTAAGCGTGATAAGGAGCAAACGGCTCGCTGCAAGACAGAGTCTCCGACCATTACCTCGGCAACCCTGGGAACCCCATCCGACCCGTAGATCAGCTTAAGAATGCGCCCACGGCGCCAGTATAAGGGCAACAAATTAGGTTCCTTAATCAACACTAGGTCACCAACTTTGGGTGGATCAGATTTGTCAGCCCACTTAACCCGCTGCTGCAAAAGATGCAAATACTCTAGTGACCAACGGTGCCAAAAACTCTGAGTCATCTGTTGCAGCAGCTCAAACCGGGACAAACGTGAGACCTTCACGTCCCTGAAGGGGTATTCGGGTAGAGCGTTAAGGGGCTGACCAATCAGAAAATGACCGGGAGTTAAGACCTCCAGGTCATTTGGGTCAGATGAGAGGGGACAGAGTGGCCGAGAATTGAGTACAGCCTCAATTTTGCAAAACACGGTGGCGAGTTCTTCAAAGGTTAAAACAGTTTCGCCTATAACGCGCCGGAGATGAGTCTTGGCCACCTTAACCACAGCTTCGAATATTCCACCCCAATGAGGGCAAGCTGGGGGGTCAAACTTCCAGGTTACCCCCATCTTGGACAGTGCTGTACTTAATCTAATCTTATTGCTAGACAGGAATTCGACAATCTCTTTTAAATATCTATCAGTGCCCCTATAATTGGTGCCGCAATCCGTGCGAATCAGGTCAGGCAATCCTCGACGAGAGACAAATCTACCTAGCGTGGCTACAAAGGCTTCAGTGCTTAAGGCACTCACAAGTTCTAAATGGACCGCCTTGGTAGCGAGACATACAAAAACGCAGAGGTAGGCCTTGAGCGATCTGGCGTTGCGGAGGTTAGAGCTCTTGATGGCAAACGGGCCAGCAAAATCAGTGCCAACCCCAGCAAAGGGTCGAGTGGCTAGAACGCGGTCGGGGGGCAGATCGCCCATCATCGGCTGTGAAGTATTAGCCTTCAAGCGGTAACACGGAATACATTTGAAAATGACGTTCCGGATGGTGCGTCTCCCTGCCAGAATCCAAAACTCGCGCTGTAGAATAGCCGAGAGTGCATTACAACCAGCGTGGGCATTTTTAAGATGGTAGTGTGTCACTAGCAATTTGACAAAGGTGCCGTCCTTAGGTAGCAAAAAGGGGTGGCGAGCACCATAGGGCAGATTGGAATTCTTGAGGCGTCCTCCAACGCGTAGCATTCCGTTATTGTCCAAAAAGGGGCTTAGGCGAGCAAGGGGGCCCTTCAAAACTAAACCTCTCTTTAGAGTGTCAATCACGGATGAAAAATGCTCCACCTGAACCACACGCACCCAGTAGTTCCGGGCGTCTTGGCGTTCAAGAGGGGAAAGCACAGGACTCAAATTTTTATTTTCTGAATTCCGCCCATTATGGATAAAACGTCGAATCCAACCGGTAACACCAATTAGTTTATCAAGGGAACTGTAACGGTCCAAAAGAAAGTTCAAGTCGGGGATCTGTTTATCCTCAACCACTCCGACTCTTACGCCCGGCAATACTTCGGGAGCGGAAAACCTATTTTGAGGCCAAGTCGTCTCGGATTGGGATAGCCAACTTGGATCCCACCAAAGGTGATGGTGGACCAGTGAAGAGGCCTCACAGCCGCAGGAGGCGCAATCGGCCGGGTTCAGTTCTCCGGGTACGTGTCTCCAAATCACCGGTACTGCAGAGCTCTGAATTTGGGAGACCCGATTCGCCACAAAGACCTCTAAGTTGTGAGGCGCGGCTCGTAGCCAGCAAAGGACAATCTCACTGTCCGTCCAGGCATAAACGTCGGTCAGGTCGACCGCAGATGCCAAAGAGGAGCGGACGTGGTTCAAGAGGCGTACCAGAAGGGCGGCGCCAGACAATTCTAATTTCGGGATAGTTAACCGTGACCGAATAGGGGCCACCTTGCTTTTTGCCAAGACGAGATGCGTCGCGACCGCACCGGCGACATCGACAGTCCTCAAATATACCACGGCGGCGTATCCTCGTTCGGAGGCGTCGCAAAACCCGTGGAGACTGGCATGACACCTTCCTGTTGGTAGGAAGCGTCGAGGCATGGAAATTCGGTTAACTTCAGGAAGTGAAGACACAAGGGAGTTCCACTCCTTCAATAACTTCCCAGAGAGTGGTTCGTCCCAACCGAGTTCAGCAATCCAAAGTTTCTGGAGGAAACATTTAGCTAAAAATATTACGGGAGTGATCCATCCATTGGGATCGAAAGTGCGAGCAACCGTAGACAATACGGAACGCTTAGTCCAGACCTTAGGAGGTGGGTCTAATTTGACCCGGTAGGTGAAAACGTCTTGGACGGGCTGGTACTGTATTCCAAGGACCGTCAGCAAATTGGGATTTTCGGGATTTTCAAAAATATGAGGATCCTGCTGATCCTTTCCCGGAAGATCCTTCAAGACGTGGGGGGAGTTGGACAACCACTTGCCCAACTCATAACCTCCGGACTTCAGGATTGCAATTAATTCATCGCGAAGAATCAGAGCTTCCTCAACGCTCGAGGCTCCCGTGCAAATGTCGTCCATATAGACTGACGATTCCAAGATGGCTGATGCGCGAGGGTAATTCAGTCGCTCCCGGTTAGCTAGTTCTAACAGGGTCCTGATAGCAATATAGGGGCTTGACTTGAGTCCATAGGTCGTGGTGTTCAGTTCAAAGACACGCATTGGCTCATTAGGATTTTCGCGCCACAGAATCATTTGGTATCTCCGATCATCGCGATGTACCACCGACTGTCTAAACATCATCTTGATGTCAGCTACGAAAACAATTTGATGCCGGCGGAAATGCGTGAGGATATCGGAGATATCCTTGATCAGCTTAGGACCGGAGTGCAAGCATTGGTTCAATGTCACCCCGTTGGATGTGGCCGCGGAGCCGTCAAAAACCACTCGAATCTTCCCCCCAGGGGTCTTCAAGACGGCATGGTGGGGTAAGAAGTAGTGCTCGTGTGCGCGCCAATCAAAATTGGATGGTGACATATGCCCCAGGCCCTCGTACTCGCGCATAAATTCAACGTACTTGGAGCGGAAGGTGAGGTCGCGCCGCATGCGCCGTTCCATGGACAAGAGCCTCTTTTCCGCCAAGGCCCGCGATTGACCAAGCGGGGGGCGAGAAGCGAGGAAGGGCAAGCGAGTTACAAATCGCCCATCAACACGGCGGCCTGTGTTGTTTTGATAAAACAACTCACATTCAAGGTCAAGAGGGTCAACTCGTGCGGCATGCGGCGGCTCCTCAACTTCCCAAAAGCGCTGGACCACGTCCGACAGCGTCAAGCCGGCTGCTTGCAATTGGTCCAGCACCGGTAGGTCCGAAGACCATAGCACGGGTCCAAAAAAGCTAGAACCGAATATAGTGGACATGGCACATAGGCCGTCCTTCTGCAAAACCCTAATTTCCCCTGACAAGACCAGGCCCAACACGTCGGAACCCAACAAAAGGTCCGTAGGACCGGGTTCAGTCCAGTGGGGGTCAGCTGGGTTTAGGCCTGATGCACAGGACACCGCAGCGTCAGCTATTCGGACCTGCGGTAGGGGACCTAAGATATTGTCAAGGACTGACACCTTGACCAAGACCCTAAAATTGCCTGTAACGGGGCCAAACATTAATTCCGCTTCCCCGGTAGGAGTCGAGGGCTCTATACCCCCGATGCCTATCACCCGTCCTGTTCGCGGACTCCAAGGGAGCCCTAGCTCACCCACCAAACGAGAAGAAGCAATACAGCGCTGTGAACCCGAATCCAAAAGGGCGCGAACGATTAAAAATTCACCCTTCGGGTTGAATACCTTCACTGAGACAGTCGGCAAAAGAATGGTCTGACAGACAGACTGCCGGAGATTCAAGGTCTCAGGAGAAGTTGCTGTGGTGGGGGCTAGGGCGGCAACTACCTATTGGTGGTCGTCCTCATCAAACCCGTCCTCTAACCGGGGAATCTCATATTGAGACTCAGGGGGGACCTCCAACGGTAAGGGGGACAGACCTCCATTTGGGTAAACCCATGCGTCATCTCGTGGCGGCAGCACGGGCCTAGTCATACGGGCTGAGGTCGGTAGGACGTAGTAAGACTGTCGACCCGCTCGAGGTGGGCGGCGTTCGAGGCGTGGCCACTCATGAAGCGGAGGTGAGTAGCGGGTAGGTCGAACCGTAGACGGGGCCGCCACAAATCTCCCATCAGAACGTCGAGGGGGGTTGGCGCCCCCCTCACGGGGGGGTGAAGCCCCCATAGGCGGGGTCGAAATCCGAACGCGTCGGGATTCATGGCCCTGATCAGGGGACCGACGCAAATAATCCGGGGAGCGATCGGTAAGAGCTCCCCCGCCCGTGCGGGGCGCGCCCTCACTCTCCACCTGGCGGCCAACACCATTCTTGTTGGCGCACAAAATCTCCAGGTGGTTACCCCTACAGATTGGGCATGGCCGTTGCTGTTGGCAGTCCCGTTGCATGTGAGCTCCCAGACAGCTATAGCACCAGTGGCGGTCTCTTGCAATGCCCCTCCGATCCTTGATCCGCTTAGAGAGAAACTGGGGGCAAGAAAGCACCTGGTGGCCTGGACGCCTGCAATAGTTACAGGGGGTGGGTTCAGTGGCAGCAAGTCCAGTGTAAACGGGCCTTGGTCTCCGGTCGGCGGCCCCTTTACCAGGGACGCCAGTGTGACCCTTTTCCTTCCTCAGCTGGGCAGGCCGCTCTGGGGTCCTTGAAGGACCAGCAATACCGGAGTTATCAGCCTGCCGGCACTCTTCCTCAAGGAACTTTAAAAGGTCCGCAAAGGGGGGCAGGTAGCTGGCCCCGTCCCCACCATACCTTTGCTCAAAACGCAGTTTCAATTCGGGAGGTAGGCGGGACAACACAATGTGTAATAAAAGGAAGGACCACTGGTCCACGGGAAGCTCTAAACGCTTAAGAGCGTTGCAGGCTATAATCAGTGGGTTTAAGAGCGATTCTCTTAAATGAGACACCCCATGGACACGTGGCAGCGCTAGGATTTGTGCCACGTGTGTGTCTGCTAACCGGCGCACGTTGGCATACCGCCGAGTCAGTAGTTCCCGCGCGGTGGTATAACTCTCCTCGGAGTGGTCTAGGTGGCTAACTAAACCCAGAGCCTCTCCCTGCAGGGAAGAGAGTAGATAGGCCAGTTTCTGGCAGGGAGACAGGTCCCTTCTCGCGTCCACCAGGCTATCAAAGAGGCTGAGAAAGCCTAGCCACTCGCTCAGGTTGCCAGAAAAGTGGGGCAAGTTTATTGTTGGCAACTTGCCCTGTAAAGCAGGCTGCGTGGTGGGTCTGGTGGGAGACTCAAGAATAGAGCTCATTCTCGCCTCCTTCTTGAGCCTCGCGGCTTCCTCCACCAGACCGTCTGTCAGCTCAAAGAACTGTTCGTAGTCCCGCACTGAGGACTCCAGTGATTCCGGAGGTAGCTCCAATGCCATGAGGTCTCGGAAGGCCCCTTCGACGACTGCCTGCCTGTTCCGCACCTGCTCGCACCGCTGGAGCAGTGCGGATGCCCGGTCCTCCCGGCCTACCAAGGCGTTGGCTGTAGCAGCCCAACGCAGCTCTGATTGAATTTGCACACTCAATTTTTTGTGGGCTGCCATCTTAGGTAGGTACAAAACAACTTAAATAACAGTAGTTAACAACTTAAATAACAGTTATTTTAATAACAGTTAAAAAACATAAAATAACAGTTATTTTAATAACAGTTTTTAATAACAGTTAAAAACAAAGTTATTTGTTACAACAAATTAATAATCAAACAAGAATTACCCACTTTAAACACAAACAAATTACTACTTAAATACTATTTATTAATTAGAATTATTTACTTTAAAACAAGAATTATTTATTTTAAATACATCAAACAAACTACTTTGTTACCTAACCACGAGGGGTTCTAGCAAACAAACAAAGTATTTGTTGGTTAAAAGTACCAAGAGATACAAATTAAGCTATCAATAATTTATGTTAAGTCAATCAATAACATAAATTAAAATAAAAGAAAAATTAAGTTTTTAATTACCCGTACTAAGCCACTAGACTCATACTAAGCACTGCAAATTACAAATTGGCTTGGTAACCTACAATTATCAAATTATATTAATATTAAGTTTATTTATTACAATCTACATCTAACTGTTGGCCAGTTACGGACCACAAACAACAATTAGATACTGTTAATTATTAATCAACAAAAATTAACAAAACAAAATCTCAATAATTGCAATTCTTATACAGGCCTACATGTGACAAGGTAGGCTATGGTACTAGTAACTCAATAAGCCTGTGTATTAATAAGTTATAAGGTCCATTAATTTACAATAAATGAGTTAACCCTAGACGGCCAAGTTAAGTCACAGTAATGCCAAATCTGTCCGCGGAATCAATTCAACCGCGCTCTGTCTACCAAATGTTGAGGCCAACGGCTTGGCCAGCGAATCAAACCTGGACTGCTGGATTCAGGGGCCCATCAGCTGTAACCTGAGTCCAGGGTCGTTGCCCTAAGGGCCTTTCTCCGCGGTCAGATTTGGTCTAACTTATAAGTAACTTATTAGTAGGGTGGCACTGACCTTCGTTGCAGCAGTAAGTCCTTGTACGGGGCCTGAGATTGTATGATAGAGTGTGTTGGTGTGGTGTATTGTGGGGTTTAGTGTAAAGGTTAGGCCCAGACCGCTAGCAGCGGCAGGCAGGCAGTCAGCTATGGCCTGCAGGTGAGGACGCTGGGCAGGCGTAGCGCTGTACACTTGTCTTGTCACTAGTAAGGTCCAACTGAAGGTGGTCAAAGGTCACTTTTCACACACTTTTCTGCCGAGCACGTTGCGAGCACAGTCGGCGGGTTCCAAAAAGTGTCTTTTGTTACGGATAGCGCATTAACAATGATGCTTACATCTAGGTCTACACATAGACCGCTTGGCGACACAACAAAACCGTAAAAATAAGCTAAATTCAGACACTTAAAACAGCAAACCGTCGCGAGGCGACCCGGGTTTTTTCGTGAACACGTATATGCTGTCAAAACGGAAAAGTTGCAAAATCACACCACAAAATGGCGGGAAGTTAAAAACGTCATCTGTGAACCTTCATTGGGAGCCAAAGAGAGATTGCTAACGCTATGACCATGGAACTAGGAATTATGGCGCGAACAGTGACTAATTTATTTGATCCCCAACTTCTAAAAATATGGGGTTTACACGGAAAAATGGTTTGCAGAATATTAATTAAAATTAAATGATTTCTGAATCTGAACGGTTTTTAAAAGTAAAATTCTGGGTCAAAATTCGCCATCCTCCAAAATGCAGACAGCTTATTATGACGTAGGAATCCGCTAAGAAAGGATTTTTGAAAATTCAAACCTTAAGGTACCTAACCTAAACCTTAGCACACCGAGGGGCACCGATAGCTTTTAACATTTTGTAGATGATCAAAAATCTTAATAAGTAAAAATAAAAATGTAATTTTGCAGTGGATACCCGCTCATATCAGTTTGATAAAAAAATCGGCCAAGTGCGAGTCGGGCCTCGCTCTTTTAGGGTTCCGTTAAAAAAAATTAAATTAAAATATTTCCATGTACCCATGGAAATATTTTAATTTAATTTTTTAATTTAATTTAATTTTTATTATTTGTTATAGCTGCAATAGAAATACATAATAATTATGTGAAAATTTCATCTGTCTATTTATTACGGTTTACGAGATACAGCCCGCTGACAGACGGACGGACGGACGGACGGACGGACGGACGGACAGCGTAGCTTAGTAGTAATAGGGTCCCGTTGGTACCCTTTGGGTACGGAACCCTAAAAATGAAACTGTGATAAGTTGGCTAAGGAAGCTGTAGATGATGGCGTTTATTTTAATTGTTTGCCTTGCCGGTCAGATGCCTTGAGTGTAGTAAAGGAACACTGCCTAAAATGCTGGAAATAATATTTTGTAGAAAAATCTTTAAGTAAGGGTATAGAGTATATAGTTCAAAACAATACAACCGACAGTAGGACGCGTTTCATGTATTCAATTCTATTCAATTCAAAATTATTTATTTCACGTAGGCGAACCTGTGGCTCTTATGACAAGTCATGACTGTACCACCGGTTTGGAAAGCGGATTCTGCTGAGAAGAGCCGGCAAGAAACTCAGCAGTTGCTCTTTTCAAAATAATCATTTTACAATATTATTAATAATATTGTAATAAGTTTTTTATACTATCTTGTGGGCAGCTGGATGCCAAGCAGATTTAACCTATGCAACTTTGTTAGAATAAAATATAATATTTCCACAATGAGGGGAAGTTCCAAAAACAAAAAGTACTACAATTCAATTCATGTTAAGACAGGCAGACAGAAAGTAGCCCCATTCCCGCATTCAGTCGGCCGATATGAGCAGGAGCGACACGTGTCACTGCCTTGCGACTGCATGCTGGAATCTTCCGTTAAACAGTTTTGGTTTTGTAATGGAAAAGATATCCAGCCCAAATTGTTCGGAATGTGGAGTACTAAGAGGACATAAATCTTATATTTTAGAACGCATTCGCATCGAATTCGAAGCTGAAAGATTTAATTATTTTATTATGTTTAATTTAGAGAGATTGAATGTTGGCGTTTGTAATAGCATTCTGGCCTCTCCGCTGTTGCTGGAGGCCAGGATGCTGTATAAACCGTTTTATGTACTCCTCATTCGCAGCGCAGATCATTGTAAATAAAGTTGTAAATAGATTAAGTTGATTGTAAATTATGAGGGTGACTTGTTCATTAAGTGAACGAATCCTTTAATAAAGAAGAATAAAAACCAAACAGAGGTTTATTGTTGCGCAACGCCGCGGCCGGCGGCCGTGATGCAGCGCAGCAGGAGAAGCCAGCAGCGTAATAAGTGATAGCTTTGTACATTATTTGTTACAGCTCGCTGTGTTCATCGCAATCGCATTACCTTCGCATTGGCTTATTAAATAACAAAGTAATCATTAAAATAGGTTCACAAGCGATGAAGACATCGGCGAGCGATAGTTCAGGGCTCGTACTGGCGACAAAAACTGCAACAGTAATTTTACATTATTTAATAAAAAATAAATACAACTGAAGGGCACAACTTTACACTCCTATCCCGGTGCGCGCGGCTCATAAGCGCTTGAGGATGCGGCGCGCGTCGCGGCGCGGCTGTTCGCGGCGCGAGCGCTTGGCGCGCGGCGAGGCGGCGGCGGCGGCGGCGGCGGCGGCGGCGGCAGCGGGAGCGGGGGCGGCGGCGGAGGCGGGCGCGGCGCTCGACGGGGCCGCGGCGGCGTCGGCGGCGGGCGCGTGGCGCGCGTGGATGTCGGTGTAGAGCTTGGCGCGCGCGAAGTAGTCGTCGTAGCGGTCGCGCAGCAGCGCGGCGGCGTCGGCGTTGAGCGCCGAGTCGGCGTTGGGCGCGATGAGCAGGCAGCGCACGGCCAGCAGCGCGTGCGCCAGCCCCAGCTCGGGCCGCCAGTCGCGCTTCAGCGTGTTGACGCACACCTCGCCCGCCGCCGACACGTTGGGGTGGAAGATGCGCGTCACGAAGTAGGCGCGCGGCGGCGCGGCCGGGAACTCGCGTCCCAGCGCCAGCCGCACGCGGAACACGCCGCCCCAGTACGGCGTGTCGGCTGCGCACACACACACACACGACACGCGTCAGTTGCTTGGTTGGATCAGGTGTCGAAACATTCGCCTAACTGAACTTATGTGCTGCCTGTACCGCTCGAATGATGCCGCTATCTGCCTGGCGATACTCCAAAAGTTATTCCATTGATCGTATTCTGTCACGTCAAAGTAAAATAATCCTTTGTTGTATTCATTTATAGTCACATATTCAGTACAACTGAGGTGCGATTGTCTAAAGTTATTCCATTGATTGTAATCATATCCGATGACATTAAGGTCAAAGTAAAATAAAGCATAACAGCATTGAATTAGAGCTCAATTTCGTGTTTGCATTCCTATATGTTTATGTATGTACGACACACTCCATAATACCACACGAGTAAATATTCCGAACAGAGAGGAAGCTTCCTAACAAGGTCGAAGAAGTATACCTATTCTGCTAGGGCTGTCACCTGATGCATGTCAACAATTTAAGGAAAAAATAAAAATATTATTATATTATTATATGTCGACACCTCTCCTCTGGCCGAGCGTCTAATAAGGGCAATCACACACTATCTCAGAACAGAACATCATTCTCAGCAATCATCTTCTCTCAATCATAATAACTACTCACAAAGGAGGTACATTGTAATCTTTACATGACAAGCATGGAACCCAACATCTCCATGTCTAACTAGACAAACCCGGCTAACTAAACTAGCCTAGGCGCAGCCTCCACCATCCCCAATAGCTGCCCGTCTCCACCAAGAGAAGACCCTAAGCAAAACTCCTGTCTAACTCGCTCATGGCCCATCTTAGGCAAAGAGACACTATCATAATTACCATTTCAACAAACTCGCCAAATAACCAATTCATCACTCACTCACTCCACAAGGACTGATCAATCTTTCCGCAACATCACCAATTACACAATCAATCACTCTAGATTCCAAAAGCATTGCAACCACAAAATCACACCGCATCCTAAACCAAGGACTATGGTCCATGACAGCTAACCTAGCAATTATTACGTAGTCTCCTAACCAGCAACTCTACGACAGTTGCATAATCACTCCACAACCACAATTCATCAGAATTAAATCACTAATCCTACAAATAACCTCAATCCAACCAAATTAATGACCAAACCGCTAAAGACCGCCTGCCACCCCGTCTAACCGAATTCTGAATCCTCGACCATGAACACTAGAATACCTGACCATAGATCACATCGTTACACAGACACCGAGACTAGTCTTAACGATAAATGCAACCATAGACTACAAACATTAGGGAATGTGATACATACGTCCATAGACCAATCAATAACACATGGAACTAGGAATTACGACTACGTTAACAGATGGCACCTCACCAATATGCTACACGGCCAACCTGACATTCGCACGTCCCCGTGCGTCCGCCTGCCTTCGTGCGTCCGCCAGCACCAAGAAATTTCCGCACAGAAACACAAAGTCGAGTACACCTCTAGACCCGCTCGTCCATCCCTGACCTCTGGACCCGCTCGTCCATCCCTGACACTGCACTTCATCCAAGGCCACCAGTCAAAGTCATAATAATATCATCTGTCCATTGCGTCAATTATCCACACACTTCAACCAGTTAACGTCATTGTCAACTTCAACATCATCTGGCAAGAGTGTGTCCCTTCAACCAACTCCCACGAGTCTGGCCCGGACTGCACTCTCCACCAGGATAAACTCCGGAGCTCATCTGGGAGGCACCAGTGAATCCCTTCAATCAACACAAACAATGCGTATGACCCGGATTGCACCACCAAAGCCCAGGATAGACAGGAAATCATCTGGGAGGCACTAGTGAATCCCTTCAATCAACACAAACAATGCGTATGACCCGGATTGCACCACCAAAGCCCAGGATAGACAGGAAATCATCTGGGAGGCACTAGTGAATCCCTTCAATCAACACAAACAATGCGTATGACCCGGATTGCACCACCAAAGCCCAGGATAGACAGGAAATCATCTGGGAGGCACTAGTGAATCCCTTCAATCAACACAAACAATGCGTATGACCCGGATTGCACCACCAAAGCCCAGGATAGACAGGAAATCATCTGGGAGGCACTAGTGAATCCCTTCAATCAACACAAACAATGCGTATGACCCGGATTGCACCACCAAAGCCCAGGATAGACAGGAAATGAAACACATACACTAGAACATTCACTTGTCACTCAGTCAAAAAGGTCAAGGTCATTGTCATAGTCATTCTCACCTTGATCTAGACTGACAAGTATGTCCTCTCGACCAACCCAGCTCTCCAGGGTCTGGTCCGGACTATACTAGGTCTGATCAACGTCATTGTCAGTCATGGTCAAATGTAGTCTGTTTGAAAACGTCGACCCATATAGGCCAGTCCTCCAGTCCTTTCAATCAACTGTCTGTAAGTCTGGCCTGGACGATTACAGTCCCTCATTGATATTCTTAACTTAGCTCAACATTAATCTCAACTTTATTAACCAAGAAGTCTCTACCAAAAATCATTGAATAAACTCAGAAACTCAAAAATTTTTTTGTTCTTTGTTTTCCTTCTTTTCTTTGTTTTAAGGAATATCATCTAAGCCGATACTTGACCTATATTCCCCCTTCCCCTCCAAAAAAAAAAAAAGAGAAAAAAAAAGAAAGAAAGCTAGTGATTCGACCACACAAGAAACTTACTGTCCCATTCATCTCAACTTTACACAATAGCAACTAGTCAAACTCCTGGATTCAACATCAATCAACTTCGAATCAAAAACTTGCAATAATTCTTACAAAAATGAAATCTTAACGTGGGCATGAAGTTCTAACGTGGGCATGGAATTCTACTGTGGGCATGAAGTTCTTTATCGTGGGCATGAAGTTCTTTATCGTGGGCATGAAGTTCATCCCACTTCTGATGACGGCACCTCTCCTCAGACCGAGCGTCTAATAAGGGCAATCACACACTATCTCAGAACAGAACATCATTCTCAGCAATCATCTTCTCTCAATCATAATAACTACTCACAAAGGAGGTACATTGTAATCTTTACATGACAAGCATGGAACCCAACATCTCCATGTCTAACTAGACAAACCCGGCTAACTAAACTAGCCTAGGCGCAGCCTCCACCATCCCCAATAGCTGCCCGTCTCCACCAAGAGAAGACCCTAAGCAAAACTCCTGTCTAACTCGCTCATGGCCCATCTTAGGCAAAGAGACACTATCATAATTACCATTTCAACAAACTCGCCAAATAACCAATTCATCACTCACTCACTCCACAAGGACTGATCAATCTTTCCGCAACATCACCAATTACACAATCAATCACTCTAGATTCCAAAAGCATTGCAACCACAAAATCACACCGCATCCTAAACCAAGGACTATGGTCCATGACAGCTAACCTAGCAATTATTACGTAGTCTCCTAACCAGCAACTCTACGACAGTTGCATAATCACTCCACAACCACAATTCATCAGAATTAAATCACTAATCCTACAAATAACCTCAATCCAACCAAATTAATGACCAAACCGCTAAAGACCGCCTGCCACCCCGTCTAACCGAATTCTGAATCCTCGACCATGAACACTAGAATACCTGACCATAGATCACATCGTTACACAGACACCGAGACTAGTCTTAACGATAAATGCAACCATAGACTACAAACATTAGGGAATGTGATACATACGTCCATAGACCAATCAATAACACATGGAACTAGGAATTACGACTACGTTAACAGATGGCACCTCACCAATATGCTACATATATAACATTAAAGTTTGTATAATTATGTATAATTTCAGTTATATTCTGAACTTGAACAAAAAATACTTAAATTAACAAAAATATAAAGAAACGATTTTTTTAATGAGCATCAGTATTTTTGCCATAACTTCACAATTAATGTTGTTTCACAAATAATGGCCCAGGGAAGCCTTAATATCGATTTTGAACGAAATCTGACGAATAACAAAGAATTTCAATATGGCGGTGACTTTTTATTATTTTGGCATCCATTTCCTCTTTCTTGACCCCAGGGAAGCCTAAATATCGATTTTGAACGAAATCGGTCGAATAACAAAGAATTTCAATATGGCGGCGACTTTTTAAAATTTTGGAACCCATTTCCTAATTCTTGACCCCAGGGAAGCCTAAATATCGATTTTGAACGAAATCGGTCGAATAACCAAGAATTTCAATATGGCGGGGACTTTTTAAAATTTTGGAACCCATTTCTTAATTTTTGTCCCCAGGGAAGCCTAAATATCGATTTTGAACGAAATCGGTCGAATAACAAAGAATTTCAATATGGCGGTGACTTTTTACAGTTTTGGCATCCATTTCCTCTTTCTTGACCCAAGGGATGCCCAAATATCGATCTTAAACGAAATCGGTCGAATAACAAAGAATTTCAATATGGCGGTGACTTTTTAAAATTTTGGAACCCATTTCCTAATTCTTGACCCCAGGGAATCCTAAATATCGATTTTGAACGAAATCGATCGAATAACAAAGAATTTCAATATGGCGGTGACTTTTTAAAATTTTGGAACCCATTTCCTAATTCTTGACCCCAGGGAATCCTAAATATCGATTTTGAACGAAATCGGCCGAATAACAAAGAATTTCAATATGGCGGTGACTTTTTAAAATTTTGGAACCCATTTCCTAATTCTTGACCCCAGGGAATCCTAAATATCAATTTTGAACGAAATCGGTCGAATAACAAAGAATTTCAATATGGCGGTGACTTTTTAAAATTTTGGAACCCATTTCCTAATTCTTGACCCCAGGGAATCCTAAATATCGATTTTGAACGAAATCGGTCGAATAACAAAGAATTTCAATATGGCGGTGACTTTTTAAAATTTTGGAACCCATTTCCTAATTCTTGACCCCAGGGAATCCTAAATATCGATTTTGAACGAAATCGGTCGAATAACAAAGAATTTCAATATGGCGGTGACTTTTTAAAATTTTGGAACCCATTTCCTCTTTCTTGACCCAAGGGAAGCCCAAATATCGATTTTAAACGAAATCGGTCGAATAACAAAGAATTTTAATATTATTTATTAATTAATTTAATACGTACCTATACGTATAAAAAAGTACTTACTTCTCATTATCTCTCAGACATAAAAAAAGGAAATGTCCTTATTGTCTTTGGGTTATTTTAAACAAACTGTGCAAGAGTTTGGCATTTTTACACTATTTAAGTACACAAATAAATCTAAATCACTCACTCTTCGTCTATTTATTTCCACTAAACGCACGACCGTCAGCCCTTACGTTCTGACCCTGAGTGGACCGGTTTGACCCTGAGCGGCGTGTCGGTGAATGTGTCGGTGAGAGCTCACGCACACAGCGTTGCGCTATGTATGAGTGAGCCCGCCGCGAGCCGTTTGTATGTAGCTTCCGCTCTGTTACCTTACTCATGTGATAATACTCTATGTTACAATCAGTTGTACTGAATTTGTGACTTTAAATCAATACAATCAAGGATTTTTTACTTTGAACCTAATGTCATTGAATATGAAATCACACACCTGATCCTTAAAACAGTACCTAAAAATGTTTCTTTAGTTAATTAGATTGACCAAACAGTAAGGGTGTATCAGAACTGATCCATACAGCACGGCATGTGTGGTCTTCACCTACTGTCATTTCAAGAGTACTATGTATTCAAACATTAGCATTGAATAGCAGATGATAAACAAAATGTCAAGCTTAAAAACACATTTCACAATAATTATAATTATGTACAACAATATATTGATATTGATTCAAGATTGCATATACTATCAGAAACATAGTGGTTTGTGACACAGATATCATTATCATGTTGCAGTGTTACGATTGTCTCTCCATACGATACAGTTGTTACAGGTGTAAATGGAGCTATTTTATTAATCTTGTCAACTCCTTATTGGCAACAATATCAGGTTCGCCTGTTTGTGTTCGTCATCAAAAACCCCACAATGATGCATTGTAGAAATGCAATGAACAAATATTGCAAATAATATTTGACAAAACTTAATTCTATACAGAAAAATTGGTAACATGAGGTCTGAGAGTCAGCTGCAGAACTTACATCAATCTTGCTTACCGATTTGAGCCAGGGTGATTATTCCGGTCCCATAAGGCACGGGCCCAACTAGTATTGAAGCTACAAAGATGCTTAAAAACGGGACCTTGTTTCCTATTTGAAGTGGGTGATATGTTATGCTGGCGCCTCAGGCCTATATGAGTACACGTTACCAATTAAGGTGGAAGACACAGTTCTTCCCGTGAAATTCAAATTTAATTTGGTTTTTCGCAATTTATTAACTAATACAACAAAGTAGGCTTACAGCATTCTAATTGCGACAATGGCAGTATCATCTACACAGGTTTATATAAAAATCTTTACTTGAAAGTGTCCAGTTTAAGAAATTAATCAAAATATCGACTAATTTGTGAGTAACTCACATCCATCTCAGTATTTTGATTAATTTCTTAAACCGGTCACTTTCAAGTAAAGATTTTTATGTAAACCTGTTAAGATGATAATTCTACTGGCGCAATTAGAATGCCATTAGCCTAGTTTGTCGTATTAGTTTACAAATTGCGAAAAACCAAATTAAATTTGAATTTCGCGGGCAGACTCGTATAATCATCCTTAAAGGTTAACAACTCTGGTAGGGGAGTAGGGCGGGCGAGAGGGTGGTGGAGGCGGTACCGACCGGGGCCGTCGATGAGCGCGTGCACGTCGGTGAGGTCGTCCTCGCGCAGCAGCACCTTGATGCCGGCGGGCGGGCTGGCGGCCAGGCGGCGCAGCTCGCGCGCCACGCCGCGCAGCACCTGCGGGCACACGTTCTCCACGTTGGACATGCTGGGCGCGGCGGGCGGCGTCGGCGGCCACTACATCACACCACACACCACACACCACCACCGAGCGGCGAGCACGCCGGACACCACTGCGCTGACAGTACGCTGTACGAGCGGACAGCGGTAGCGAACTTATTGAAGCACACAAGTTGCCGTTCAAACTAGTTCTATTCTGCACAACAATCGTAATCTCTAAACTAAAGCTTTTGTTGAGACTTCAGACTTGAGAGTTCGTTAAATGAAATCCTGAAAAATTGAAAAAAAATATTATAATTTTGTCATTTGTAAACCGTCCAACCACAGAATACAAAAACTGTGATTAAAAACTAGAAACTTGGAAAGACTATGGATGGAACTTGGCTGGAGTCACATTCGGCTTTTGGATACGTACACGTCTCTATGAAAAATGACAGTTTTCTAACCCCTTCGCTTAGGTTAGAGTGAAAGCACGATTCGGATTTTGCCCATACAATACTGTCATTTTCCTTAGAAACGTTTACGAATCAAATCGGCTTTTCGATGCGTACCAAGAAGCTTCTTGATGCGTACACGACTCTATGGAAAATGATAGTTTTGTGTAGGCAAAATCCGAATCGATCCTCACCAATGAGTAAGGAAATCCTCACAAATGTGGTAAGAGAGAAATTAGATAATGAATGAGTAGAAATTAATAGGGGCGCCACTGCCGCAAAATTATCTTGAATCTAGCAACCCGAACTAGCCCAAATAGTACGCCAGATTATTTTTGATACTTAACTACTTTACTGAAATCGAAGTAGTACATTTATTTTTTCCAAATTTCTTTACATACAATTCACTAAAAATAATAATAGATAACCTAATTAAAACCCAAATAGCAACTAAATAATTTATAAAAGAAGGTAAAATTTAAACTGTATTACTTCTAAATTAATTAAAACTAAATAAAATCTTTATGTGGTTGGCTTCACACTCTTTAATATATCTTCTATATTTTACTAATTGCGCACTGGGTCATTGATTAAAATGCAGTTCAGGTAGTAAGTTTCATTATAATATTTTATTTACATAATACATTGAATATCTTTCGCCCAAAATATGGTCTTCCAAACATTCTATTTCCGGAAAATCGACATCCATGGCTTGAGCTGAGCTTCCCATATAACTTCAATTTCTGATTAAGAAGTCTCATCTGTTTTACGCAATTATTATGTACCTACTCCTTTTAATATTCTCCTTATACTGCTAAAAGATTTACCTAAGTAGCAAACAAACACATAGTAAATAACAATTTAAATAATAAAAATTTAAAGATAAGTAATGAATCCTTGAAAACAGAGGACTCCACAGTGTTCTTGGGATTAACCCTGGACTCAAAGCTGCAATGGGGCACCCATATAGCAGTACTTGCTGGCAAGCTCAGCTCTGCTGCTTACGCTGTTAGGAAGATTCGACAGATAACTGACATAGAAACTGCAAAAATTGTTTATTTTGCATATTTCCATAGTATTATGTCATACGGAATCTTAGTATGGGGTAAAGCAGCCGATATTGGAAAAATTTTTGTATTGCAGAAGAGGGCGATTCGCGCAATCTATAATTTAAAGCCGCGGGATTCGCTTCGAGAAAAATTTAAAGAAATAGGCATTCTTACAGTAGCTTCACAATATATTTATAACAATATAATATTTGTCAGACAAAACATTGTGAATTACAAAAAAAAGGGTGAATTACGAGATAGGCAGGTTAGAGATCCAAATAGGCTCGTGATCCCTCGACTGCGCCTCAAGAGGGTCCGAAAGACATTTGTGGGAATGGGCGTGACGTTCTATAATAAAATTCCACAGTCGATCTTGGACTTGCCTTTACACAAGTTTAAGAAATCGATTAAAACTACGCTCATGAAAAAAGCATATTATACGATTGAAGACTATATAAATGACAAAAAAGCGTGGATGTAATTCGTTCCAGCGATTCATGAGACAGTAGGTAATGATTAACCTGTATAATTGTATATCAAAATAATTCTATTCTATTCAGAGTTTCCACTTTATTTGTGTACAAGTCATATTTTAAAATGAGTATTTGATTTGAATATTAGTTTCAATTCGATGCCTTAGGATGGGTAGCCTAAGTATGTCACACTCTCTTTAACATTTCTGCGGTGGTGTCGTGTGATGCGGGTTGTTGCGTTCCCTAAAATATGGTTGAGCGAAGCAATGGCTGGGTCATGCGTCATGCTCGTGAACGGGTGCCACCAGCGGCAATGGGGCTACTTTCTGTCTGCCCGTCTTGACATGTGTTGAATTATAATTAGAAATAATTACGTATGCTTTTGTGGACCTTTCCCTCATTGTGGAAACTCTGCATACATAGAATATATGTTAAGTATATTGTAAAAGTATTTTGAAAAGAGCAACTGCCGAGTTTCTTGCTGGTTCTTCTCGGCAGGAACGGCATTCCGAACCAGTGGTAGACTCATTGACGATTTAAAAGTACTTGTAAAAGTTTATTTGAATAAAAAACATTTCTATTCTATTCTATTCTATTCTAACAAATAAAAAACTTATTATATTGCTATTTATCAATAAGCTATTACTATTTTATATTTTATCTGTGCGGGACGATATAGTGCAAGTGTATAAATAGTGGACTGATTAAATAGCATAATTAGTTAGTTATTAATGTGTCATGTATAGTTTAGCAATTATTTGTAGTTTTTAGTACATAAGTTTCATGTATTATCTCATAAGTTAATAGGGAAAATAATAAATAAAGATTAAAATAGAAAACCCATAGGGAAATAGGCCGCGGCTCTCCTTACGGTATAGCTACGAGCCGAAAAGACACCTCTGTAATTCCAAGAAATGCCGTGGCTTTCCCTACGGTACAGCTCATAGTAGTAAAGATACCTGATTATGTAATAATACCTATTATTATTACTAAATTGTAATTGGTTTAAAATAACGCGCTCTGATTGGTGCACTGATCAATAGCAAAATTTCACCAATCAGAGGGCCTACATTATTTCGGCCAAATTTGTATAAATACCGGGCTGAATTGTTAGCCGGCACAGTTCCCACCGGCAAGCGGTAGCGGTACCCAATAAAGAAGAAAAGTTCTTCGAGAGTTTTCCTTGCTACCCAACCAACCCAGCTACAGCGAATGTACAGAAGCGTACATTATCAAATATTAAATATTATATTATTTGTTTGCTAAACGTGGTTCAAGTATTAAATTAGTCTGGGTGTGCTATACGCATTCTGAAAAATAAACAAACTCGTAACCCTAAAATAACCTCCATAATATTTGTGTTCGGAAAAATCGACACCGAAATCTTGCAAAACTTGCTTTATAACAACTTAGAAAATATCAACATTTATTTCATTGAATTAATAGACATACCCATGTCGGCGGTTTTTCGGAAAATATTGTCAAGTTCTGACAAAATATTTCCCGCTCCATGTTTCGCAAAAGAACGCATAATAAACCAACTATAAACTTTAAAGATCACCTTTTAAATTTTACTACGAATAGTTTTAATTATATTAATCGACTCATTTTTAAGTATTTCGTAAAATTTAACATAGAATTAATAATAATTTATGAAAACCAAACTTTTCCAAAACAATATGTAGCCATATTGTGTGTTGCCAGGAAAGAAAAAAATTAGTTCCGTTTCTACTCTTTTTTGCCAAGCTATCTCAAGCTATACGTTATTTTCCATAGAGTCGCCTATACGCATCAATTCGGCTTTTCGATGCGTACAACACGACTGAAAAATGACAGCTTTGTATGGACAAAATGCGAATCGATGCGCACAGATGTGGTTTCAGCCTAAGTTTTCTGTCATCTGTGATTGCGTACCACAGAGTAAACTGTAAAGTAACGTGGTCTATGGTAAAGTAACTTGAAATAAAATGATGGAATCTCCGTAATATTTTACTCTTTGGATGGAAAGACGGAATTTTGGAAAGGATCAGAAAAACTATGGACTATGGCTTAAACGCTTGACGCGCGGAGCCACTAAACAAACGAAGAAGAATGTGATTCCATGTGATTCTATTTTGATCACAGAGTAGGTACTATTTATATATTGATTTTGATTTACGTAGTAACTAGTACCTAATCTGTGATTTTGATTTTGTTGAATTCTTTGTTGATTTGATTTGTCGATGTTGTGGTTTTCGTTTTCATTTCAAAAATCAAAAAGGTTAAAATTAATGTTTAAATTACATTAATCAAGTGATTGTATTAAGAGGCGCATTAAATAACTGAGTTCGTAGACATGTCCATCCGCAATTCTGAAGATGATTTGGACGCATCGGACACATTCGATACCAGTAAATCAAGTTTTCGTGTAAGCGTTTGTCTGCGTCGATACTTCGAAGACGTCCGCGCGCGCGCCTACTTCCTCGTGCGGCCGACCCGGAGAGTGGTCTGGCTGCAGAGGCGGATACAGAGAGCGTTCCACTTGCCGGGCGGCCTCTGCCTGTGCGCCGCCGGACACCTGCTGCCGCCCGCCGAGCCGCTGCGGCTGCTGGCGCCCGGCGACCGCGTCGAGTGAGTGTCGCCATCGCGCCACACGCGCCGTGAGCGCGGGAACACTGATCGACCGAACACTTCATTGTTTCAGAGTTATACCGCTGCAGGAAGCGCACGCGGAGCGCCGCAGCGCACGAGGCACCGTGCGACAGAGCGAAGCGGCAGCGGCTCGGCCCGGGGAGGAGACCATCACATCCACATTGCTCACCGCCAATGGTGCAACTGCAGCCTACACTGGAGCAACGCAAAATCACAGCAATACCACAAACAATATTGTTGACTTTGAGGACAGGTACTCAGAGTATCACCCAACTGACACGGGAAGCACGGCAGAGTCTCCTTCGGCAGCCGCAGGCCACTCGGCCCTGGACGCTGTGGACTCTGCCTTTGGACACGCTCAGCGCGCTGCGGCAGCGGAGGGGGCCAGCGGTGATGAGAGATCTCTGCTCAGTGTGAAGCGGCGCGCGCTGGCGCTGTTGGACGCAAGCTTCGGGCCCGCCGCCGCCGACGAGGGCCCGCCGCCGCCTCGCCGCGTGCGTCGCCGCGTGCGTCGCCGCCCGCGCCGCGTCAGCGGTCAGGCACCGTCCCCGGGCGCGGCCCGGCTCTCCCGCGACGCGTCCCCCGCCGCCGCGCCATCCTGCCCCGCCCCCGCGCCTGCGGGCACCGCCACGCCACGCGACGTGGCGCAGAATGAGGATGCGTGCGCAAGGAAGCCGAGAATGGTACACTCGCTTGACATTGACAACACTTAATTTATCAATAAGAGTTGCCAAGTGTACATATTGTGTACACACTTTCACTTTCACTGCAGTCTGTACACTTGCAATCTAATAAAATTATTCTCTAAATCAACTAAGTATACTTTTGTTACTTGAATATAGGTATTGTTGGATTTCAATGCATAATATAAATAATCAGGTGTTTACAAAGTTTTATGGCATAGCACCTGTCTGTATGTCGTGAATAAAATAAGTCTTATCCGAGCGTAAATTTGATATTTTGACAGCATTTTCAATTCAAAGACTGTCAGAATGCCCAATTTATTCCTCTGTAAAACAACACCCCAAATAAGATACCTTGGTATTATCATAGACAAAAATTTAAATTGGCATCCACAAATTACAACAGTTGCAGAGAGTGAAAAGGTTAAACCTGTGTTTAAAAACCTGTGGGATGTCGTGGACAAAAAATTACTCTTCAATGTTTAATTCTATGAGTTTTAAAAGATAGGCAGCACGCATACACACAAACACACGCGCACACACACACACACACACATACACATACTTATAACTTAGATACTAGGTATATTTAGCATGTACTATGATGCAAATTGTTTCTGTTCAAACTTTTTATTTTATTTTTAATTCATTATTAAACTTAATTTTAATTTTAAAGCAAGAAAAAAGCTCTAATGTAATATTTAGTAAACTCAACACATACCGAAATGTTTTTATTTGTTAAAGTGCACTAGATATGTAATTCTTATTATTATTCAATATTTGGGAAGGCACTGGCCCCTAAGATCCTAGGTTAGGGGTCAGGATGCTATAGTATTGTGCTGTACTGAGTTTTATAATAAAGATTATTATATATATTATATTTTTAATGTGAAAATGTTAGAGTGAAAGTATCAGATAGTGACACAAGCTGCCTACCTTTTGCCTTGGTATCAGATAGTGACACAGGCTGCCTACCTTTTGCCTTGGTATCAGATAGTGACACAGGCTGCCTACCTATTGCCTTGGTATCAGATAGTGACACAGGCTGCCTGCCTATTGCCTTGGTATCAGATAGTGACACAGGCTGCCTACCTTTTGCCTTGGTATCAGATAGTGACACAGGCTGCCTACCTATTGCCTTGGTATCAGATAGTGACACAGGCTGCCTACCTATTGCCTTGGTATCAGATAGTGACACAGGCTGCCTACCTATTGCCTTGGTATCAGATAGTGACACAGGCTGCCTACCTATTGCCTTGGTATCAGATAGTGACACAGGCTGCCTACCTATTGCCTTGGTATCAGATAGTGACACAGACTGCCTACCTTTTGCCTTGGTATCAGATAGTGACACAGGCTGCCTACCTATTGCCTAGGTATCAGATAGTGACACAGGCTGCCTACCTTTTGCCTTGGTATCAGATAGTGACACAGGCTGCCTACCTATTGCCTTGGTATCAGATAGTGACACATGCTGCCTACCTATTGCCTTGGTATCAGATAGTGACACAGGCTGCCTACCTATTGCCTTGGTATCAGATAGTGACACAGGCTGCCTACCTATTGCCTTGGTATCAGATAGTGACACAGGCTGCCTACCTATTGCCTTGGTATCAGATAGTGACACAGGCTACCTACCTATTGCCTTGGTATCAGATAGTGACACAGGCTGCCTACCTATTGCCTTGGTATCAGATAGTGACACAGGCTGCCTACCTTTTGCCTGGGTATCAGATAGTGACACAAGCTGCCTACCTATTGCCTTGGTATCAGATAGTGACACAGGCTGCCTACCTATTGCCTTGGTATCAGATAGTGACACAGGCTGCCTACCTATTGCCTTGGTATCAGATAGTGACACAGGCTGCCTACCTATTGCCTTGGTATCAGATAGTGACACAGGCTGCCTACCTATTGCCTTGGTATCAGATAGTGACACAGGCTGCCTACCTATTGCCTTGGTATCAGATAGTGACACAGGCTGCCTACCTTTTGCCTGGGTATCAGATAGTGACACAGGCTGCCTACCTATTGCCTTGGTATCAGATAGTGACACATGCTGCCTACCTATTGCCTTGGTATCAGATAGTGACACAGGTTGCCAATCTTTTGCCTTGGTATCAGATAGTGACACAGGCTGCTTACCTTTTGCCTTGGTATCAGATAGTGACACAGTCTGCCTGAAAGGTAGCTGCTGGCAAACGCTATTCAATATTTATGTTTTACAATGATTCAAAATATTATGTGATTACCAAACTGTATTATGATAAATAAAATAAAATAATGTATTATGTTGTTTTGTACTATTTAACATTATTAATAATATTGTTTTATAAAATAATATGCTAATTATATTAGTTCTTACCTTTTCTAACTAGTACCTAAGTATGTTAGTTTTAGTATTATGTTCTACACATATTCTGTTTACATCACATTCATGCAAACAAATATTGTAGATGTGCTGTGGCACAACATATTATACAACCAGTGAAAACTTGGTTTATTGAGCACGACGTTACAGTGCGGCGTCTGGCCATACTTGTATCTAAGAAGGGTTGCTGACACTACGAGCTTACAAAATTCTAGTGCTCTATGCTACACCGGACTTGATGGCTCTCCGTCCTAGTACCATAGCGCATTTGAACGGCGACGTCTCAGGGCGTCACTGTTGGTACCTACTGATTTCACTAGCTATTTGCACAACGTCGTTAAATACCGTTTGTATGAAAAAAAGGTGTGCATTATCGCACAAAGTCTACGTTATTCACGGAATTATGTTCACGTGAAAGTGTTAAGAATGCTGGTTTGTCTGTAGTTGGGTGTACTAAAATAGGCACAATACTTTTTGAATAAGAAAGTATTTGTGAAAATTCCAATAATTTATGGCAAACCAATAATATACCTACTTAATACATATTTGTAATTATTATTAAAGATACTTGTATTAAAGCAAAATAAGTTAAGCGATTATAGTTGATTACAAATTGATGACTGATTAGCGTGACAGATTACTAAAAATATAATTATAATAATGAATATTATATTGAGATACAAGCTGACCCAGCGAACTTCGTACTGCCAGCAAAAATATTTAGTGGTTGGTCATGGTCACCCTTATCATTTAACGGTATGAAAAATAGATGTTGGCCGATTCTCAGACCTACCCGATATGCACACAAAATTTCATAAAAATCGGTCCACCCGTTTCGGAGGAGTAAGGTAACTAACATTGTGACACGAGAATTTTATTTATTAGAAGATTTGGTTTGTTACTTGGAAGTTGGAACCCAATAGGCTATTTGACTACTTTTAGAAAATCATCTTAAATTGTTGATAATGCTATGCTGAAGCTAACAAAACATATATTTCGGCATAATTTTCATTATTTTTCATAAAAATCGAGAAATAAATTCAAAAAAATAAATTGCCGCCGAAACGTTCCATTTGCTCTCATGACGTAACAGTTCACATTTCAAACAATGACAATTTTATAATATGTGTTTAGGCCGCGTGTCGCATACTATTTGGTATTTAATAAAATAGTAACGATGAAAAACAGACGAAATTAGCCTATTACGCCGCACAAACACGTCGAAATGTATTAACAAAATGAGAATTCCATAGGTGGTGTGGACTGTGACGTCATTCGAGATCACGGAACGTTTTCGATCACGTGACCATGGCCAGAATTATAGCAATTTTATTTAATGTTTTCTAATTAAATAAAGCTTTATTTTTTAGTTTTGTCGTATGGAATAATGTTTTTAGATAATAATCTTTTAGGATGACACCAGTTGAAACGATATTTTTATTATAGTCAAATACCCTATTCTGATGTTATTGTATTTTGTCCATGTTTTGGTTGCAACCTGTAATAAACATATTAAATAAATAAAATAATAATAATGAAATAATTTGATACTAATTATAAAATTAAACATACCTACCTTAGATTATACCTACAAGTAGACTTGCCGATGTGCCGAGTGTGATTATATTGGTTTAGGGGTGGAATTTCCAAAACTGGAACACGTAGGTACTTCTTCATTTTTACTTGAAAGCCCAAATACCAGTTTCGCGGATGTAACTTGAAAAACGACGGACTTTCACCCCCTTTGTAACCTCCTTGGAGATGGAATTTCAAACCAACGGATCTCGGTGGGTGCCACGTCGTCGTCGTGTGGGCGGAACGGGTGCCGCCTACGGGAATGGGGCTACTTTGTGTCTGCCCGTCTTAACATGAATTGAATTGTAGTACTTATTTTTTGGAACTTCCCCTCATTCTGGAAATATTATATTTTATTCTAACAAAGTTGCATCTAGGTTAAATCGGCTTGGCATCCAGGTGCCCACAAGATAGTATAAAAAACTTATTACAATGTAATAGCTTCATAATAATATTGTAAAATGATTATTTTGAAAAGAGCAACTGCTGGGTTTCTTGCCGGCTCTTCTCAGCAGAATCCGCTTTCCGAACCGGTGGTAGAATCATGACTTGTCATAAGAGCCACAGGTTGGCCTACGTGAAATAAATAATTTTGAATTTTGGTGCCTACGTCATGAAAGGAATCTACTATCTAAATTTGACTCCTGACTCCAGTGGTTTAGGCGTGCGTTGATAGATCAGTCGGTCAGGACTAGTAATTTTATAATATATAGCAGAGATACGACGTATTTGAAATACTTGTATTTAAAATACAAATGCAAAATACCTATTTTGTTTGTATTTTGCATTTAAATACCTTTTTAGAAAAAGCATTTTGTCGTATAATTGAAATACTTTTTGAGACATAATTAGGTACCTATTATTTTTAACAGACTTCAAAAATACAAAAAGAGGAGGTTCTCAATTCGACGCGTATTTTTTAATATTTTTTTATTGTCGATGTTACTCCATACCTCCCTCAAATCTTAACCGATTTCAATAATTTTTTTAATTTGAAAGAGCGTATGTGCAGGTAGGTCCCATTTAAATTTGGTGAAGATTTGATGAATATCTTCAGAGATAGAGGACGGAACTCCTCAATGAATAAGAGGAAGTCGCTCGCGATCAGAGTATGTGTAGACTTTTAACCATGCCTAGTACATAAACACACATACATAAGCTTTCTATTCGTCATCTTATTGCTACAAGCTTTTATTTATCTTGCAATGTATGTTTAGGTCAAGTCTTGCAGGATGTATTAGAACCATTCCCGGTATCCCATTGAGCTGAAAATGTGCATGTACATGTAAATCGGATTACAATGCAATATTATTGTAACATGGAGCTGATCTGATGATGTGGGCTGAATTATTTCTAATTAAGTATATTTTTATTCTTAAAAATACAAATTCTGAGAAAATTTCAATTTTTAATCTACCTATTACGGGGCACAATATACAGCCCGCAGACTGAAAAACAGACAGACCGAGGACGGTGGTGCTTAATAATAAGATCCCGTTGGCACCCTATAGGTAGCGAACATTAAAAATAATTTCACAATAAATAAAAACATTTAATGAGAATTTATTATTATAATCGAATACCAACGTCTCTTGAAATTATAACCTTCATAACTCCTGAAATACTACATTTAAAAATCTGAGAAATTTGAAGGAATTGGCGCAAAGTATCGCATTTAAAATGCAGTCATTAAAATCATCATGTAGAAAATATTTAAAAAGATATAAGTGACCAAGATAAGGTGCAGTGAAATGGATGTCTTAACAATCAAATTGTATAGGGTAGGACGGTAGCAATAAGTTTGTAAACTTAAAGAACAATGTCTAACCGTTAGGTTATGTTAGGTTATGTTAGGTTATGTTAGGTTATGTTAGGTTATGTTAGGTTATGTTAGGTTATGTTAGGTTATGTTAGGTTATGTTAGGTTATGTTAGGTTATGTTAGGTTATGTTAGGTTATGTTAGGTTATGTTAGGTTATGTTAGGTTATGTTAGGTTATGTTAGGTTATGTTAGGTTATGTTAGGTTATGTTAGGTTATGTTAGGTTATGTTAGGTTATGTTAGGTTATGTTAGGTTATGTTAGGTTATGTTAGGTTATGTTAGGTTATGTTAGGTTATGTTAGGTTATGTTAGGTTATGTTAGGTTATGTTAGGTTATGTTAGGTTATGTTAGGTTATGTTAGGTTATGTTAGGTTATGTTAGGTTATGTTAGGTTATGTTAGGTTATGTTAGGTTATGTTAGGTTATGTTAGGTTATGTTAGGTTATGTTAGGTTATGTTAGGTTATGTTAGGTTATGTTAGGTTATGTTAGGTTATGTTAGGTTATGTTAGGTTATGTTAGGTTATGTTAGGTTATGTTAGGTTATGTTAGGTTATGTTAGGTTATGTTAGGTTATGTTAGGTTATGTTAGGTTATGTTAGGTTATGTTAGGTTATGTTAGGTTATGTTAGGTTATGTTAGGTTATGTTAGGTTATGTTAGGTTATGTTAGGTTATGTTAGGTTATGTTAGGTTATGTTAGGTTATGTTAGGTTATGTTAGGTTATGTTAGGTTATGTTAGGTTATGTTAGGTTATGTTAGGTTATGTTAGGTTATGTTAGGTTATGTTAGGTTATGTTAGGTTATGTTAGGTTATGTTAGGTTATGTTAGGTTATGTTAGGTTATGTTAGGTTATGTTAGGTTATGTTAGGTTATGTTAGGTTATGTTAGGTTATGTTAGGTTATGTTAGGTTATGTTAGGTTATGTTAGGTTATGTTAGGTTATGTTAGGTTATGTTAGGTTATGTTAGGTTATGTTAGGTTATGTTAGGTTATGTTAGGTTATGTTTTTTTTTTTTTTTTTTTTTTTTTTTAAATGAAACTACGTTCCACAGACTCTTGGTCCATGCCTTTTTTAACTTTAAATGTTTCTATTTTATTCTTTTTATTTTATATTAAAAGGTTACTACTCACTAATCGCGTCTTAATATCTAACGCAGCAATTCTCTTAATTAAGTAATACTATCTTTGTATATATATGTTTTTTTTTTTTTTTTTTTTTTTTTTTTTTTTAAAGTATATATATATATATATTTCTTTCCTTTCCTTTTTTTTTTTATTTTTTTTATATTTTTTTTTTTTTTTTTTTTTTTATTTTTTTTATTTTTTATTTTATTTATTTTTTTTTTTTTTTTAAACATCTTAATACTAGTTTACAATTAATTAGTTACAGTTCTTAATACTACAGACATTTCTTATGGGTTATATATAATTAAGTTAATGCATTACAACAGCAACAATACTATTGAGTGGGCAGACATATGCAGCCTCCATTCCCGCAGGCGGCACCCGTTCACGAGCATGACGCATGACCCAGCCGTTGCTTCGCTCAACCATTTTTGAGGGAACTCAACAACCCGAGCCACACGACACCACCGCGGAAATGTTTGAAGAATGTGTGGTATACTTATGCCGCCCTTTATTTCGAATGTGTTTTAACTATTTATTATGATAATAAGTGCTCTCTCTCGACGTCCCTACTCGTCTATTCCCGATGCTTTTATTTGTAAAATTTTTCTAGCTAGGTCCGCGTTTCCATCTCGGAAGGACATCTTCACATTGTAATCTATTATTGCTCTTGGTGAAGCACCCTGCGCTTCCAAGACGAACCGTGCGGTCATGTCGGTGTCATCGTCGCTATAATAAGTGCAACAATTTGTATGCCGCGACACCGCCACGACCGCATGTGGAACGCTATCGTGGATTTGCAACTTTTTCTCCGTTGCACGCACAACAACCACTGTCTCGAAAGTCGATCCCTGCGCTTCGTGTATGGTGTTTACGCGCGATCCCTCACCTTTACCGTAACCCTCCTTTAAAAGGGACTCCTTTTCATTTTGGGTATAGGTCAGGTATAAGGTGTTTTTGGTGTTCTTGGGGATCGCAGCACCTGAGTATCTCGCAAGGCGCAGAGATCGAATCCGGGGTTTGGACGAGTATATGCCATCGTACACTTTCCTCAGTGCATACGCCACGTCCATCGGGTTCCTATGCGTGCAGAGGAGATCTTTGGAAACCGCCACGACAGAGTCGGGACGACTGTACTTTAGCTCAAAAATATTGCAGCGATCGATGAAAAGCAGCTGGTTTATGTCGCCGATCATGAGGGTTTCCTCGGCTTCCGCGAGCCTCGTTGCCATCACTATAGAGCCAAAATGGTTCATAAGAGCCTCGTCTATTATTAGACGTTTGCTAGGCTCTCTGAAGCCATTTGTTAGCACCGAGGCCATGGTGCGGACCTTGGTCTTGGTAGCCTCTCCCAGTTGCGGTGTCAGCCTCGCCCTCAGATCGTTAGCTGCCTCCGTGGTCGTTGTTATGGCCACGTCGTTCCTCTGGTCGAAGTTCCGGACTATCCATGTTGTCTTGCCACAGCCCGGAACTCCGTTTACCCAGGTGAACTTGGGGGCCTCCCAAGCTTCCAGGAGTTCGTTCTCGATCCCTGCAATACCCTTTGCTCTTTCGATCATCCTGTCACCCAGCATTACCCTTGTGCACTTAGCTATTATGACTATGGGGTCAGAAGGTGGTGTTTTGAACTTGTGTTTGCTCAGTTTGTCTGTTTCCTTCTTGTCTAGGTCCACGAAACCCGCCGTTTCGCTGTAGGCAGCCATATAGTTCCCGTGGATATTACCCACTATTGTCTGGGAACTGTCGTTGTCATATATGGCTGCCTCAGCCTCCTCGAGTCTCACGCTGAGCAGGGCCATGTTTCCTTGCTTGTATGCCTTCATAATGGCCTCACATGTTCTGCTGCTCAGCTGATGGGTAGCTTTGATGGTAGCTTGAAACTCGAGGAAGGCTTTTGTACGTGGTCCTGAGGTGCAGACACTTTTCTGAGCTTTGGGAGTTCAACTAACCCCATGTCTGCTTTGGTGCGCGACACTCGAAGCGAGGTCGCGGGTTTGCTGGGTTGCAGGAACTTGCTCGTTTCCTGTCCCGCTCTGTCTGTTTGGATGGCTGCTGAGATTTTCTTCTTAGCACCGGACATGCCCTTCACCGCGGCTTTGAAGGTGTTTACCGCCGCGGCGAAGGAGGCAGCTGACTTTTTCTTTGAGACTGGATCTTGTTTCCCCGCTTCCAGCCTCTTTTCTAAGTTTTTCTGTTGGAGTTTCTCAGACCCACTCACTTGTTTTGACGCTTCGGCGGTGCTTCCAGGGCTGTCCTCCCGCTCTGGTGTTTCGCGGGAACCGCTCTTTTGTGGTTTGAGGAAACTGAGGTCCTCTCCCCTGTTTTCGTAGAGAACTACCCTGTGTCGTTGAGCGATGTCGATGCATCCAAGGTAGTCCTCGACTTCACCCTTCTCGTAGCCCACCGCCATTGCGTCCAGGCTTATTGTCCTCGGTGTGACTGTCTCCACTTTACTGAGAGCTCTTAGCGCTCGGCTCGCCTGAGCAAATGGGGTTTCGTTGGTTTCCCATTTGAATAGTGCAACAGTTTTATTTCTGGTACGCACTAGTCTGCAGCATTGGTCGGCCACTGCAGTCTCAGGCAAAGCTTCATATGTTTTGCGCCTCATGGTGTTTTTCGTTGTGCTTCCGTTTACGAGGGCCGCGAGTCCAGGTGATATCATCACCGTTTTCGAGGCACCCGCTATACAGAAGCTAACACCTAGTCTCTCAGTAGCATCGTCCATGAACAGGGCTACGCAGCGGATTGTGATACCTGGCCTACCGAGTTCCCCCAGATTTAAGAACTGTTCGTTCGTTGGGGATGAGGTTGGGATACCGGCTCCTGTGGGTGTTGTATCAGGTTGCCGGCCGTCCCTGCTCGGTCCTGCAGTGATCGAATTTTGGTCAGGTTGATCCACTGCTCCATCTGTCCTGCCCTGGACGGCACTAGGTGGTGACAGCGTGCGATTACGCCTGGTTGCTATGCGGAAGATGTTCTCCACATAGTCAAGAAAAGTGGGTCTTCTGGTTGGGTCCATAAGTATTGAGTGAAATTCGGATCTGACGATGTTGGTGTCGATCTTATGTTCCACCTCCATTCGTGCTCTTATAAAACGGGGGCATGAGACGAGTGCTGATGTGAGTGAGACCGTGCGGTACGCTTTGCAGATCTTTTGCGCATATCCCCTTTGGATTGTGTCTAATTGGCTCCTGATCATTTGGAGCGTGCATGACGGGGACCACACATTTGCCGCGTACAGCACTATGGGCTCAATCACCGCAACATAGATGGTTCTGATTATCTCTCTGTTTAGGCCCCATGTGACTCTTGCAGCGCACGCTAGTTGTTTGCATATGTCCGCCGTCTTTTTGCTTACGGCGGCCATGTGCGCTTTAAAAGTCAATCTTTTGTCGATTGTGAGGCCCAACAGTTTTATTTCTTCCACTAGTTGGAGTCTGTTATTTGACATGTGGAGTTGGGGAAGGTCGTATTTCAGCTTCTTTGTTAAAACCATGGCACTGGTCTTATGTGCCGCGAATTTTAGCTTATTACGGCTACCCCACTCCAACACGTCCGCCAAGGTGTTATTGGCGTTTTGTTCTAAGACGTCCATACTGTGGCCAGAGAAAATCAGAACCACGTCGTCCGCGAACGCCTGGCAATATACCCCTTGGCCAGTTAGTTGGTTCAGCAACGAGTCGAGAATAATATTCCAAAAGGTTGGTCCACCAATGGAACCCTGGACACAACCTTTCGTTGTATTCCGCTCATGCTGTGCTCTGGCGTAGTTTACAACGATCCTGCGATCCTCGAGGTATGAGCCTATCATGGCGTAAATGTTTTTGGGACACTTCATTGAAAGTAGCTGATGTTTAAGGGCGGGCCACCACGCATTATCGAAGGCCCCCTCTATATCCAGTGATATCATCAATACGATCTTTTTGTTGTTAATTTCGGATCTAACATGACTCACTAGGTCATAAAGGGCGTCCTCGGTTCCGCGCTGTGGCATGAACCCGTATTGCGCTCTATTAAGGACTGGCAGGATTCGCCATTGAACCCGGGCAATCATCATTTTTTCGACTATTTTGCCCATGATGGAGAGCAGCCCAATGGGTCTATAGGATTTTGGGTGGGTGTAGTCATCCTTTCCTGGTTTCCGGAGTATGACTACGTGGGCTACTTTCCACTGCTTGGGGAAGTATGGTAGCGTCAAGCACTTATTGGCTATCGCTAGGAACTCTTCCCTTCCGCAGTGGATGGCTCTTGTGCAGATATCCGCTGTCAAACCGTCCGGTCCCGGGGCTTTCTTGGGACTCATCGCTCGCAGTACTGCGTCTAATTCTGCAAACGTGAACGGCGGGTCATCCTCCGACAGGGATCCTGGCCTTAGTAGTTGGTGTTCCTCCACCTTTGTCCGTAGTTGGGTGTGGTACGGCGTGTCCGTTTCGGGTGTGTCATCCGGATAGAAGGTGTTAGCTAATAATTCCGCTGATTTTTCAGGACTTAAGGTCTTACCCTCAGTGTCTCTCAGCAGAATATCGTCTATCCTTCTCGATGTTTTCCGTATGACTCTGTACACGCCGTCCCACATGCTCTCTTTTTCTTGGGTTTGGCAGAATTCCTTCCAGCTTTCGGTCTGGGCGTCGTTTGCCATGGCTGCGTAGTTGTTTTTTGCAGCAAGGTATTCCTCAATTACCTTTTGGCGACGCCCTGGTGCAGCATTTCTTATTCGCCTTTTCTTTCTCAACACATCCGCTTTTGCTTCGTCCAGTGGTTTGGACCACCACGGCGGTTTGGGTTTACCCTTCCACGACCCCAGTTTCAGGATTGCATGATCACACGCTTCCTGTACAGCTTCCACATAAGATGTTACTGTGTCTTCCAGTTTCTGCGGGGTTTCCACTTTACGGATAAGTTCTGGTGTTATGTTCTTTTCCGTTAGGGAGGTCCTGAGGAGTGTATCGAAGTCGGTCCAGCGAGCCTTTTTCGTGTTGTACCTCCGCGTCGTGGATGGCTTCAGTGGTACCAATGCCGCTCCAAGACGCAGATTAAAGGTTATCGCGTTATGGTCCGAAGTTGTTATGCTTCGATCCACTCTCCAATTTTCGACCTTGCCCATCAGGGACGCACTGCAGGCTGTGACGTCGACTATGCTTGTGCATAGTCGATCTCCTCTATGCGTCTCGAATGTCGGTGTGGTCCCCGTATTCAGGATCTGGAGATCCATGCTGTTCAGGAAAGCGGTGTATGCTGACCCTCTGGGGCATTCAGAGTCACTCCCCCACCATGGGCTCCAAGCGTTGATGTCTCCCGCTACTATGAGGTTCTTGGTGGTAAGATTTTTGCACGCTGACTGCGTGCGTACCAGGTAGGGTTCTATGTCCTGATCTCCCTCATAGTACACGGAGAGCACTCCAATTTTCAGGGTTCCCGCTGACAGCAGAACAGCGGCCTCGGTTTCGGTGACCATCTGGGGGTCGTGAATTACCTCCAGTTGGTCGCCAAATACTATTATTGCTGCTTTGACTGGTTTTTGGCGGTTCAGAGTGCACTGGATGACTCTTGTGCCGGGATGCTGTTTCAGTGTGCCTGCCTTCCCCACATATGGTTCTTGGACTAGTGCCACTGAAATGCCATTCCGCTCTGCCACCTCCAGCAGCTCTGCTGTCGCCAGTTTGGAACGCTGCAAATTGGCTTGGATGAAGCGCAGATGTGTTTTGTTTGTATCCGTTGTGGAGCAGTCGTCGTCCGAGGCGCCCTTAGCAGAGGTAAGTTATCCGGGATCTCGCTATGGAGTCCCATTTCTGCTTTTCGGGGCACTCCTCGCTGAACGCGTTGTGCTCTCGGCTCGTTGTGTTGTTCTTGGCTCGTGAGCAGTTTTTGCAAGTTGGAGGCTTGCTCTGCTGCCTGCTGGGGCATTTCTCCCACGTGTGGGCATCCCCGCAGTAGCTGCATAGGCATTCCTCCTCCCTACAGACTGCTTTAGTGTGCCCGAAGCCGAGGCATTTTGTGCATTGCACAAGCGGCGACTGATCCACCACGGCTACCCGTTGTAGGCTGATGTGCACCCTGCCTGCCTCAATAAAACGTTTGTGCACCTGAGGTGACAGCTCCAGAATAGGGTGACATTCGAGGGGGTTCCTCGCCTTTTTCCTGTAGCGTACCTTTATGAATGCTTCCTGCACGGGAATATCCCGAAGCAGGTTGATGTTCTGAGCGCGAATGTGATCAACCAGTTCCGAGTCTGAGTGGTAAGCCAGAACATTTTTCAATTTAGCCAATGGGTTGTTCTGTCTTGCCACCTCTACTTTTAGTGTCTGAACTGACTCCGTTCTATTTTTAATTAATTGAAGGTCTTCTTTGGTGCTACAACTCAATATAACTTTTTGATTTCTGCCTTTGCGGACACGGTCCACTTTGGCCCCGGTCTTTTTGAGGTCCAGAGCCACCCTTATCGTATCGATGACGTTGTCTCCGGTCTTGTTCGGATCCGTCGAGGACACGATAAGGGTGTGATTTTGCCTGGGCACCCGCGGTTTTTGAGCCACCTGCGCGTAAGTTGGTCTGCTTGCCACTAGCTTAGTGTGTTCTGCTATGGCTAATTCTGTAGACAAACTTACCGCAGGGGGCGGGGTCTTTTGTCTCGTCTCTCGTATAGTGCGTAATTCGGACGAGACTGCCTCCAGGCGCTCCGTAATGGGTTGGAGTTGCTCTTGGAGAACCTCCTTACTTGGGCCAGATGGTATTGCCAGTGGAGTTGGAGTCCCTATCGTTGTTAAAAGGGACTTCTCCGTGTCCCTTATGGCACCCAATATCTCCGAAACTCCTTTCCTCATTTCTTTTATTGTTTCGGCATCTTTTTGTTCATTCGGCTGGGAAGGAGCCTGCCCTTCAATCGCTCTCCTTTCCAGGAGCTGGCTGGTGCCACAGCTGACCGAATCGAGGCTTCGTCGCAACTCGTCTAACTGATTTGTTAGCGAGTTCAGCCTGCATTCAATTTTTGTTGTGTCCACCGCTGTGGAAGTATTTGCATCCCTGGAGCTACTCCGTACTTTTAAGCTTGTTTCCGCTATGGCCTCTTCAAGCTTTGCTATGGAAATGGCCATGGAGTCTATTTTCCTGTAGGGCTCCTGGGTTTCATACCCCAACCAGCTCCTGATCGCCCTCGTCTCCTCCAGGTTACCTGAGATGTCGGTCCTCGCTTCGCTCAGTCGCTGGATGAGCTCCTTGTGTGTCTCGGCTATCGCCTTATTGTGAGCTCGCTCTATTCTTACCAGTTCCTGGGCGTGACGGGCCCGCTCTTTCTCCAGGTTGTGCTTGTGTCTCGACCTGGAGTCCGAGAGCGACAGAACGATCTCGTATAGCGTTTGTAGGCATTCGATGGCCGTTGCTTTGCTTTCTCTTTTCATATTTCCAGCTGCCTCCAAGGCGTCCTTCGCTCTCAGAAGCATCTCATTTGCGGTTTTCGTTGCCGCGTCCATCTCTACCCCGGTCCGTCTAGTGGTGCAGAGTACCATACTCGGCCTGCCTGTGACCGGTGTCCTTCCGGAGATGGACGAGCCCTCTGAGAGCTCCTCGTCGAATTCTAGCGGTGTGGAGGGGATATCCGCCTGTTCCCATTCCGTGACTTTGACGGTGGCGGCCTCGATGACGAGGGGGGATGGCGTGAGGGGCAGCGGGGGGGGCGACAGCGGGGACTGATCAGTCTCGCTTGTTGAGGATCTTCGGGAAGCAGTCCTCGTAAGGACCTTTTCCCGCAGCGATCTGGCCGGCCTGACTGGCCTCGCCTCTGGGACTTCCTTTGGTGCCGGACGCGGGGCGGGCCTGGCGGACGCCACTGACCTGGTCGACCTCTTTGATGTGACCGATGCCGTCTCCGCCGCCGCCCTAGTATTTTCGCTTGATGACATTATTCTTGTTGGTACTTAAAATTTTTAAAATAAATTGAATGATTTATATGTTATATCTACTTAATATTAATTTGTAAAAACTAACTAGAGTACTGCTGCGTTGCGCTGGTGTTGACGCGATGTGTCCGCGCGCGCAGGGGTCCGATGTGCTGGACTTGATAAATTCCTGTCTTGTCTCCGTGCAGTGAAGTGGTCGGAGGCTTGATTAGTGTAGTGTGTTATTTTTCGATCCGGTAATCGATCAGTGGAGGAAAACTGGATTTCTGGCGGGGCCAAAAGATTCTTCTCGTCGCGGCGAATCAAACGAGCCCAAGCACGGGTTGGTGCGTCCAGTAGTTTCGGAGATAACCGCCGCGGGGGTTTTGCTCGAGGGGGGTAATCCGCCGGAGCCAAAAGTTTCCTCTTTCCAAGGCGCGTCGAATGAGCCCAAACTCGGGGGGGGTATCTCTTATAGTTCCCGAGTTATAGCCCGGGGGGGTTTTGCTCCCGGAGGGGGGGGGGGAGGTTTCGTGGGGAGACGATTTAACCAATCAAAAAAGTGGGGGGTCTGGGGGGTCTCCCGTGGGGGGACGATTTGGGGGGTCGGGGGTCTAGGGGGTCTGGGGGGTCTGGGAGGTCTGAGGCCTGTAGGGTCTATGAAGATGAAAGAGATGAAAAGTTAGTTAGGAGGGTATTGTTGTAGGGGGTCTGAAACGATGGGGGGTCTGGGGGGTCTGAGGGGTTTGTTGGGGGTTCGTATGTAGGAAGTGCTGGACGAGCTGAGTCGAATAAGTCCAAGCACGGGTAATTTTGGTTGAGGGGTTGTTGAGTTCCCTCGAGCTCACCTTATTTCCTGGCGTGGTCTTCTCCTCAGGTCTGGTTTCCGCAGGGGCGCAGCCTTCAATCCGTCAAGGAGGTCTCCAAAGTGCCGCGGGCTGACGTCTCGCCTACACGTGTCTTCCTACCACGAGGTTATCGGTAGTTTCCACGCGACAAACCGCGTGGTGACCACGTGTTTGTGGGTTGTTCTACTTAGCTGTAACTTTGGATCTAGATGTTCGATCGGCCCGCGGTTTTCACCCCTTGTTTCCTCTCCTTGAGCTCTGCAGTCTGATTCTTGTGGCTGGCCTGTCCGATTCTTGTGCTCTTGGTGGTAGTTGTTTAAAGTTGAGCGCCTATAACTTGAAAGATCTTCGCTGGATTTTCTTGCTAACACTAATCCTAGTGAGTTGCCACACTACAAATCACTGCACAAAAACACGCGCGCGCAGGTACAAAACTACCCAGTTAAAATAATTTTTAAAAGGGAGTTGTGAGTAGTATGTCCTGCCACTAGACTAGTACTTTGTTAGGTTATGTTAGGTTATGTTAGGTTATGTTAGGTTATGTTAGGTTATGTTAGGTTATGTTAGGTTATGTTTTTTTTTTTTTTTTTTTTTTTTTTTTTTTTTTTTTTATACCCTACCCTCTAACATTGTCAGAGATTTTGTCTGCTTAATATTTTCATTGTCGACTCATTCATTCCAGTTCTCGCTTGCATGCCTCTCGTACTTATATTCTTCATACGTGTTCTTTCTTACATCCATCAACTTTCACACTAAGGGTAGAGTTCCCTTCCTATTAATTCAGGGATGCATATTGTTTTTATTTATTTCAAAAAAATTTTTACAATTTGCTTATATCTATACACATTCTCTCTATATCTAATATACAATATGGGATTATTTTACATTTAACATTTAAATTTTTACTTTTGCTATCGTTATTTTGCTACATGTCTCTAAAGTTATATATAAGTCTATTTACGCTAGTTATATGTATTTTAATGTGCACACTTTCGATATTTTCCGTCTTGTTTTCTACACCTGCAAATAGTATTATAAAATTGTTTATAATATTTTACAGCAATACTTTGTCTTTCGACCTTTTCTTTATCTTGCCTAATATTGGAAGTGTGCCAATTTTATGTTTTATTGCGTTTTGTGACCGTCTCTATTATTTTATTAGCGTGTTTCAAAAATATCCCTCGTTCTTCTCTATTTTCCATTATCTTGGCGAGGTTTTCCTCGTCAATAGGGGTCCCAATAAGTTGCTGCATATTGTACCTTTGTATGCTGAAGACTGGACATTTGAACAGGATGTGCTTCACCGACTCTGGTACTCCAGGTTCGCAGGTGCACGATGGGTTCTCCTTACACTTAAACTTAGTTAAGTATTCGGAGAACCCGCCGTGTCCTGTTAACATCTGTGTGATTGTACTACCTAAGTCGATTTTCCGCACAATCCTGTATGCTCCTAGAGCGTCGGGGAAGAACATTTTTGTTGTTCCGGCAGTTTCTCCGGATTTGTATCTCCGGTTCCACTCGTCGAGAGATTCCTTACGGATTTGACTCTTGACGAATGAGACCGGGCACAAGTCGTAATCCGGACTCTTTTTTGAGTTTAGTGCGGCGCTTTTTGCCAGCTCATCGGCGCGTTCGTTGCCAGCGAGGCCAGCGTGTGCTTTTATCCAGAACAAGGTAACAACTTTGTTCTGGACAAAGGCCCATTTTAGGTTGGTCCGGGCCTCGACCGAAAGGGGATGGTAACTATTGTAGCTGACCACGGTTTCCAGCGCGGATCTGGAGTCACTATAGATTCCAAAGCTCTGCCCAGTGCTTCTGAGAATTTCTTTCGTGGCTCTACATATGGCCAGAAGTTCGGCCTGGTACACTGTGCAATAGGATGGCAGCTTCAATTTGATGGTCTTGGTCTCAACCTCAGTGTTCCAAAATGAAAGTGAGGCACCAACCTTATTTTCGATTTTGCTGCCGTCCGTGAAGATACGCACATCTTGGTTATTATTATTGGCGAGGTCTTCTTGGTCTACCAGGCTTATGAACTTCAGGCACATATGAGTTGCAGGATGTCCATTCTCTGTGTACCTGGCCTTCCGCTCAACCTCCCTGCCCGCCTGATCCGGCCGCGGCACCCCCCTCTTCGCTTCGTACAAGGCAGCTGCCTCACGAATGCGGATGTCGAGTGGGAGTATCCCGGCCAGAAGCAAAGCGGCGTTCACGGAGACTGTGCGGTATGCCCTGCTTATCTTCTGTGCGAAGCCACGCTGGACACCGCTCAGCTGTTTAATAACTCCCAGCTTTCTCGCTGCCGGAGCCCAGGCACTCGCCGCGTACAGCGTGATAGGTTCTACCACTGCAGTGTAAATTTGTCTTATAATTTCCGCGTGAAGGCCCCAGCTAATTTTGGCCGCTCTTGACAGTTGCCTGTAAATATTTGACACTTTTTTGCACGTATTTGCGATGTGTGTGTTGAAAGTCAGAGAACTGTCAATAGTTAGGCCTAGAATTTTAATTTCGCCGGTCATGTTAATAGGGATCCCTCCCATGTTCAGAAGTGGTGTGTCGTACTTTAGCTTTCTAGTGATCACCATTGCGTTAGTTTTTTGTGGTGCGAAACGAAGTTTGTTTCGGACACCCCATTCCTGAACGTAGGAGAGGGCGACATTTGCTTTTCGTTGCACCTCCTGAGCGGTGTCTCCATCAAAGATCAGGACTATGTCGTCGGCGAAGGCCTGGCTGTATTCGCCCCTCTTTTCCAATCCTTTTAGTAAAGGATCCAATAGGAGGTTCCACAGTATGGGTCCCCCTATGGAACCTTGTACGCACCCCTTGTTGGTCTGTTTGTCGTATGTGTGACCCGCGTAGCGCACATTGACGCTCCTGTCGTGCAAGTAGCTATCTATAAGTCTGCGGATGTTATTTGGGCAGCCCTCCTCAACTAGCCGAAGTTTGATGGCTGGCCACCAGGCACTGTCGAAGGCTCCCTCTATGTCCAACGATATCATTGTTATAAGTTTTTTCAGCTCTAGTTTGCTCCTGATATATTTAATAAGGTCGTAGAGGGAGTCCTCGGTGCTTTTTTGCGGCATAAAGCCGTATTGACGGGTACTCATTCTCGGTAGAAGGTGCCACTTTAGTCTGCCAACCATCATTTTTTCGAACATTTTCCCCATCACAGGCAATAGTCCAATCGGCCTGTATGATTTGGGGTTTGTGAGATCGTCTTTGTTTGGCTTTCTTAGGACGACAACTGTTGCACGTTTCCAGATTTTTGGAAATCTGCCCAATTCTAGACACTTATTGGCAAGCGCTAGGAACGTTTCCGGGTCTCGCGCTATAACTTGGGTGCAGATGTCTGCAGTCAAACCGTCTTCACCCGGGGCCTTCTTTGGATTAAAACTTTCCACAGAGTTTTTGAGTTCCTCCAGAGTAAATGGGGGGTCATGTACATCATCATGTCTTATCTCATTTATCTGTTCGGCTGCTCTTCTTATCTCAATGTGGTCAGCGTTATCCTGACTTTCTAGGTCCTCCGGGTAAAATGTCTCGGCTAGTAGTTTGACAGATTCCTGCGCGCTAAGGGTAATCCCATTTTTATTTAAGGGGAGATCTTCTTTCCTCTTAGTTGTCCTGTTGATAACTCTGTAGATCCCCTCCCACATTCCTTCCTTATCTTGCTTGGCGCAGAACTCTTTCCAGCTACGGATCTGTGCTTCCTTTACCTTACATTCATATTCTTCTTTCTTTTGCAGGTATTCATCGACAACCCATGCTCTTCGAGTCGGCGCAGCGCTACGGATTCTCCTTCTCTTCGTGTTAACTTCTCGTCTGAGGTCATCGAGTTCTTTGGTCCACCACGGCAAGGTAAGTTTTTTGTTAGTTTTTATTGGTGGTATGTGTTTTTTGCATGTTGTTTGTATTATGTGTGTAAATGTTTCTATTGTATTTTCTAATTGTTCAGAGTTAATAATTTCCTGTACTGTTGTTTGATCTATATTGTGTTCCATTTTTAATTGGGCCATTTCCTCATGGAACTGACTCCAATTAACTTTTTTGGTATTATATATCCTGGTTGTTCTATGTATAATTATGTCTTTTCCTTTTTTCAGTTTTATTTTGAACATGATGGCATTGTGGTCCGAGCTCGTCATATCTTGGTCCACTCTCCAGCTTCCCACCAAATCGAGGATGTCCGCTGTGCAAACCGTGATGTCCACGTGACTGCAGAGCGATCTACCGCCTCTTATGGTGTCGAAGGTCGGAGTGGTTCCATTATTTAATATGTGTAGACCCAGTTGGTCCAGTGTTCCTGCCAGAATATCTCCCCTTGCGTCGGTCTTGTGGCTACCCCACCAGAAACTCTTCGCGTTGCTGTCTCCTCCCATGACCAGTTTTGCGGGTTGTATTTTAGCCTCTATCTTCTTGAGCTGCTCCAGGTAAGGTTCCAGGGGTTTGTCTGGTTCAAAGTAGAAAGAAACGAACACGATCTCCCAGGCGCTTGTGCGAACCCTGACAACTGCGATGTTGTTTGTTGTAAGGTCCGGACACTGTATTGCGTCTAAATCTTCGTCAAACACTGCTATTGCTGCCTTTACAGTGCCATCCCCAGGATTCGTGTTTTGGAAGAGTCGCGTTCTGCCGTATGTTTTCATACTTGGACCCCCACCCACGTAAGGTTCCTGGAGCAGTGCAAGAGCCGCTTTTCTCTCTGAGGCTTCCTTCATAAGTTCGGAGGTGGCCAGTTGTTTGCGTTGTAGATTGGCTTGAAGAAAGAGGTAAGTTTTATCCGCTGCTTGCGGGGGCAATTGTGTTGGATCGCTACTTTGAGTAAATGGTATTGCGCTGTTTAAGCTGCTGGGGTCCACCATGGCGCCTTCAGCAGTATGCTACGCTTGACCGTGCTATACTATCCCATTTTTTACGAACGGTGCAGTCGCCGCTGAAGGCATCATGGCGAGTATCATTCAGCTTAGCTTGCTGACAGTTGTTGCATCTGGGGGGATCTCCGGCTCGCATGGCATGGCATTCGGCCCGCAGATGATTGCCTCCACAGTGCGCGCAGATGTCCTTTTCTTCCGTGCACTGTTTTTTGCCATGGCCAAAACGGAGGCATCTGGTACATTGCATGAGCGGGGTTTGGTCGAAGACCTTGACTCGCTGCATGTCTATATGGACGCGTCCTGCCTCGGTCAGTCGTTGCCACAACTGGGGGGAGACTTGCATTACAACATGGTTCTCATGTGGATTTCTTGCCCGTTTTCTATATCTCACGGTCATCTTTAAGTTTTCTTCGTTCAGGCCCTCGAGGATATGAGAGTTCTGATTTGCAATCGCCCTGGTGATGTCTTCGTCCGAGTTATAAGATAAAACGTCTCTGAACACCACCAAGGGGAGCTTGTTTACGGCCTCTTCAATTTTTAGACTCGTTGCAGATTCCTTGAGCCTCTTCGTAATTTGCTCCAGGTCCGACTTGGAGCGGCAACCTAAAACAATTTTTTGGTTCTTCACCTTTCGTAATTTGTCCACTCTAAGTCCAGTAGCGATCGCGTTGACTGCAGTCCTAACTTTGTCCGTCACTGTCCCACTCGTGTCCTTTTCGTCCTCGGATGAAACAATGACGGAATGCATCGGTTGGGGTACAGTCATTGTCCTTTTTGCTGCCACTCCTGCGTAGGTGACTCCTTCTACAACGTGACTATTTGGCGAAGAGAGCGATGCTTGCACCGTATGTATTTCTTCCTTGAGTGCACGTGTAGAGTGCGTGCACTCAGTTGTACTTTTACTGCACACTCTCATCACCTCTATCAGTTCCGTAATTTTGTTACTTATCTCGCTTTGTTCCACAGTATCCTGAGTCTCATCTTTTGATACTGTCTTGTGTCCATACTGTGTTTTTATACAGCTTGACATAAGGCCAAAGTTGTCTAGTGTAACGCCGAGTTTCGAGAGGATATCCACTACCGACTCCTTTATCTCCTTCTTTATATTTCCCGATTTCGCCATTAACAGTTTAGCCTCCTTTATCATTTCTTTGCCATTTTTTACCATTTTTGGTATTTCTTTTAAGAGGTTCGTAGGTTCCTCTGTCGCTTTATCGCATGTATCGGGATTAATGGTTGGTGATGTGACCATGTAGGTTTTCTCTAGGGCAGTATTATGTTGTGTAGATTCTGGGCCCGCCAGTATAGCTGTTGTCTTTCCCACTTTAGTTTTTTCCGATGTTGGCTTTGTCTTATGGGGGGTTTCGGTCATCGTTTCATCCTGGTTTGGGGGGGCATGCTTGTTGCCCCTTTGTCGAGTTGCCCTTACATTGGCAGGGGCTCGTACATATTCTGGAGACCTTCTTGTGTTATCCTTTTCAATTTCGATGAAGAAGACCTCCGATAATCGTTTACCGGTGGCCAGGGTTTCCGGTGTCTGAGGGTTTTCTCCTAAAGCTCCGGTCACTGCCTCCTTCGGTGGAGTTTTAAACATTTTTAGGGAGATGTAGATTCAGGTCACAAACCAATAAAACAAATAAGATATAATAATTGAGAATGGGAAGTGTATAGTACTTCAATGTGCTGTAGTCAACTAAAACAAATTGTATATACTAATCTTAGTCTAGAGTTTGGGAGGTGTAAAGGCCTCCCAAGTCGATTATCTATAGTTGGGGGTGTAGAAAGCCCCCAACGTCAATTAAAACTAATTAAAAACTTAAATTTAAAGGCAGCCCAATCGTCATGTATTTCGTCAATATATGTGGGGGTGTAGATGGCCCCAAGTCAATAAATAAGTACAAGAAATACAAAGGAGGAACTTAACCTAATATTAGGGAGGTGTAGAGAGCCTCCCAAGTCTAACTATACGAATAATTAACTTAAAGCTATTGGGCAGTGTAAAGCTGCCCAAAGCGTCTATCAATAAATAGTCAGATTTTGTGTGGGGGTGTAAATAGGCCCCAACAGTCAATTTATATATTTTTATAATGACTTATTATGTAAAGTCGCTCGCCACAGGCCGCGCGCGCAGGGCGGGTGGGTGGGTCCTTTACAATTTTGAAAATTCAAAAATGAAAATTTTTGTTTCGGAACGCGGAGACGAGTGCCCGCGACGTCCCGCAGGAGAAACCAGCTGAAAATAAGTGAAAATTAGGGAATACAGCGACGGCGCGCGTGTTTTTGGTTCGATATCTATCGAATTTGTATAGGGAATTTGATTCACCAAGTAAGCTCGGTGCGCAGATGGAAAATGCGAAAAATGCGTTAATTCCCGGAAAAACCACCCCGAAACGGGCGCGCACGCTCCCTCGAGCGCAGGCGCTGTGAATTCCCGTAAAATTTATCGGAGTTTAATGAAAATTTTGAATTTTATATATTGAAATTTTGCCGAAATTTTTCTAAGTTGAAGAAAATTTTGAAAATTCAAAAATGAAAATTTTTGTTTCGGAACGCGGAGACGAGTGCCCGCGACGTCCCGCAGGAGAAACCAGCTGAAAATAAGTGAAAATTAGGGAATACAGCGACGGCGCGCGTGTTTTTGGTTCGATATCTATCCTGTTTTTTTTTTTTTTTTGTATTTTGAAATGTCCCTCTGACAGTAGTCCTCAGAGAAGTATATATACAATGTTTTAGTGCTCTTTTATTTCTGCGTTTTGCAGTAAATAGTTTTGTCGAATCTATTGCATTTTTGTTGATTGCTCTATCACTTGCTTCATTTATTTCTTTGTATTGCCTTTGTTGCAACTTTAATGCAGTATTTTATGAATTCGTCTTTTGTCTTTTTATTATTAATTAGGTCTGCTACGCTTCCTGCGCAGATTTTAGCATTAAGTTTGTTTTCTGCTTCATATTTGAGTCTAGTGTTTATTGGGCAGTCAAAGAGCAAATGTGATATGTCTTCTCTAGCGTCAGGGTCACAAAGGCACGATGGACTCTCCTTACACTTGAACCTGTGTAAATATCCTGAGAATCCACCGTGCCCTGTCAAAACTTGTGTTAGCACTCCTGTGAGTTCTGTCGTTTTGATAACTTTGTACGCACTTACGACATCCGGAAAAAAGATTTTGGTCGCGGTTGCGGTAACCCCAGTTTTGTACCTTCGGTTCCATTCGTCAAGCGTATCCAAACGAATTTGTCGCTTGACGAATGAAACCGGGCAGCGATCGTAATTTGGTTTAGCTTTTATTTTTAATGCTGCCTCTTTCGCCAGTGCATCGGCCCGCTCGTTGCCGTCCAATCCAGCATGTGCTTTTATCCAGAACAGGGATATTTCCTTGTCCTGGAGTTTACTGGCAGCAATATTTCCCCGTGACTTGACGGCGAGTTGGTGCGTCGATGCATTATTTACAATCGTCTCCAGGGCGGATCTCGAATCGCTGTATATGCCAAAGGTCTTCTCTTTTCGGTCTATAATTATCCGGGTAGCTTCATATATGGCAAGGAGTTCCGCCTGATAGACTGTGCAATACGGAGACAGTTTCAGTTTGACGGCTTTGATTTCGGTTTCGCTGTTCCACAAGGACAGCGCTGCTCCGACCTTGCCGTCAATTTTACTGCCGTCCGTTATATACGTATTGCTTGTGTATTGTGCCTTTCAACTTGTTGTTCGTCTATCAGGCTCACGAACTCCAAGCTCATATGCTCAGCCGGATGTGGAGTTTCGGCATACACAGCGACCCGCTCTACCTCCCTGTCACCCAAGACCGCCCGGGGCACCCCCCTCCTGGCCTCACATAACGCAGCTGCCTCTTTTATACGGAGGTCCAGAGGGAGCAGCCCAGACAGCACCAAGGCAGAGTTTAGTGAAACGGTTTTGTATGCTCTGGTAAGTTTCTGCATAAAGCCCCTTTGTACGTTATTCAGCATTTTCTGCACACCCAGCTTTTCTGCTGCCGACACCCAGGCGCTAGAGGCATACATGATGATTGGTTCGACTACTGCAGTATATATGATGCGTATGATGTCTGGATGGAGGCCCCAACTGATTCTGGCTGCTCTGGAAAGCTGCTTATATATATTTACTGCTTTCTTGCATACCTGCGCCACGTGATTGTTAAAGGTGAGCTTATGGTCAATATATAGCCCCAGAATTTTAATTTCCTCAGACATACCTATGTCGACGCCACCCATGCTCAATCTTGGGACGTCATATTTCAGCTTTCGCGTGATGGTCATAGCTTTTGTCTTTGAAGGACCAAAGTTTAGCTTATTTTTGACGCCCCACTCCCGAACATAGGTAAGGGCGGCATTGGCCTTTCTTTCGATGTCAAGTGCCTTGTCCCCGTCAAACACGAGGACGACGTCATCGGCGAACGCCTGACAGTAGTCGCCTCTATGCTCAAGGCCCTTGAGCAGGGGGTCCAGGAGCAGGTTCCACAAAATGGGACCACCAATAGAACCCTGCACGCATCCTTTTGTTGTACTCTTTGTACACTCTTCACCCCCATACCGAACAGTGACCTTTCTGTCTCGCAGGTAGCTGTCAAGGACTCTCCGAATGTTTACAGGGCACCTTTCCTCAGCCAAACGGACTCTAATGGCTGGCCACCATGCATTATCAAATGCTCCCTCTATGTCCAGTGAAACCATGACCACTATCTTTTTGGCTTCAACTCTTTGGCGTATGTGGTTCACTAGGTCATAGAGGGAGTCCTCAGTGCTTTTCTGGGGCATGAATCCGTATTGGCGAGAACTGATCCTTGGAAGAATATGCCATTTCAGCCTACCCACGATCAGCTTTTCCAGAATTTTTCCCATCACTGGCAACAATCCTATTGGTCTGTAAGCCTTCGGGTTCGTGTAATCGTCCTTCCCGGGCTTACGAAGGACCACGACCGTCGCTTCTTTCCAGATGGTAGGGAAGTGCTCTAGCTCAAGACATTTGTTTACCAGTGATAGGAAGAACTCCGGATCACCGGACACGGCGTGGCTGCAAATGTCGGCTGTGAGGCCATCCGCGCCTGGTGCCTTCTTTGGGTTAAAGCTCTCTACCACAGTTCGGAGCTCCTCCATCGTAAACGGGGGATCCCGATGCTCATCACGAGACCGCCCGTTTACACGGTCAGCCTCCTCTCTTATTTTAGTGTGGTACAGGGTATCACCTTCTATCACATCATCCGGATAGAAGACCTCCGTCAGCACCCTCGCCGAGTCCCGTAGGTCAATTGTCCTCCCATCCTTTTCCAACGGCAGATCCTCTGGTCTCTTGGTGGTCCCAATATCTATCCTGTTAGGTTATGTTAGGTTATGTTAGGTTATGTTATGTTATGTTATGTTATGTTATGTTATGTTATGTTAGGTTAGGTTAGGTTAGGTTAGGTTAGGTTAGGTTTTTTTTTTTTTTTTTTTTTTTTTTTAAAAACTAACCCTCTAACAGAATTAGAGATTGTGCCCTCCTGTTTTTTGTTTTCGACTCTTTCATTCCAGTTCTCACTCGTATGCCTCTCGCACTATCATTCCTCATACTATATCTTTCTTGCATTCCTCATCTTTCTCCCGATGGGTGGGTTCCCTTCCTTTGTTATTTCTATATTTTCTGTTGGTACTAGTTCTGGGTTTAACTTTATTTATTTTCTGTATTTACATTATTTTCTTACATCTATACAATTGTGTTATATCTTAATAATAACTATACAATATTAATTATTGCTACTTATTATTAGTTGTACATGCTAGTGCCTATCCTAATACTTTACAATTTTATATTCGTAAGCTGGTTACAGATATTATAACATTATATTTGTCCAGCATACTTTATGTACTATTTCTATTGTTCACTATTCTACATATATATTTACAAAATTTTAGGAATGCGGCTCTACTCTTGCTATCCTTCATTACGTTCGCTATATTGTTTGCTGCTATTTCGAACCCCAATTCTTTCTCCAACTTTGCCCTTCTATATGTGTGGACCGGGCAGTCAAACAGAACGTGAAGGACGGACTCTGACTCCCCGGGGTCGCAGACGCATGACGGACTCTCCTTGCACTTGAAACGATACAAGTACTCGGAGAATCCACCATGCCCCGTCAACACCTGGGTGACGAGTCCGTCCACCTCTATCTTGCTGACGATCCTGTATGCCGCCACCGCATCGGGGAAGAACTTCTTCGTGACGCCAGCGGTTTCACCAGCCTGATACCGACCGTTCCACTCGCCAAGAGACCGCATGCGAATGCTTCTCTTGACGAATGAAACGGGACAGCTGTCGTAGTCAAAACGGCGTTTTGATTTAAGTGCGGCCTCTTTGGCCAGGTGATCGGCACGCTCATTCCCCTCCAGTCCTGCGTGGGCCTTGATCCAGAACAGACTTATACGTCTGCTCTGGAGCAAAGCACCACGCAAAAACCCCCGTGCCTCTACGGCTAGGGGGTGGAGGGCCTTTGGGTTCTGCAAAGTTTGGAGCGCCGATAATGAATCGGAGTAGATGCCGACCGATCCGGCCAATTTTTCCGCAGCAATTTGTGCCGCCCGGCATATCGCCAGGAGCTCCGCCTGGTAAACTGTGCAATACGACGGCAAGGTAAGCTTGAGGGCATTGGTTTCGACTGCGCCACTCCATATGGATAGCGCCGCACCCACCTTGCCCTCAATCTTACTGCCGTCTGTATAAATGTTGAAATCGTTCGCATTGTTAGCCGCGAGTTGTTCTTGGTCCACCAGATATTCGAGCTCAATGTCGACATGACAGGCGGGATGTGGCGACCGTAGGGCTGAGGACATCCGCTCGACCTCACGATCTCCTATCCCTGGCTGGGGCACCCCCCTCTTCGCTTCATATAGCTCCGCAGCTTCGCGGACGCGGAGGTCCAGGGGGAGTATCCCAGCCAGTAACAGTGCCGAGTTTAGGGAGACCGTGCGGTATGCCCTACAAAGCTTCTGTGCGAAGCCACGCTGGACCACGTTCAGCTGCTTTTGGATTCCAAGCTTATCCACCGCAGGCGCCCATACGCCGGCGGCATACAGGATTACCGGTTCGACCACCGCTGTGTAAATAATGCGGATTATTCCGGAGTGAAGGCCCCAGCTTATCTTGGCTGCTCGTGCCAGTTGATGATAAAAGGCGACCGCGCGTCTACAGACGTTCGCAACATGGGAGTTGAATGTTAGTTTTCGGTCTATGGTAACTCCCAATAGCTTAATTTCATCGGTCAAGACAATGTCGACCCCGCCCATGTGAAGGCGTGGGTTGTCGTACTTCAGTCTGCGCGTCATAACCATTGCATTGGTCTTTTGAGGCGCAAAACGAAGTTTATTAGCTGTTCCCCACGCCGCGACACGTTCTAGGGCGGCATTGGCCCGCTGCTCGATCTCGAGGGCCGTGTCACCTTCAAATACCATCACCACATCATCAGCAAAAGCCTGTACGTACTCTCCACTGGTTTCCAGGTCTCGAAGCAATGGGTCCAAGAGTAAGTTCCATAATATTGGTCCACCGATAGATCCCTGCACACACCCCTTCCCAGTACCTATCACATGCTCTTCTCCACAGTATCTAACTCTAACTCGCCTGTCGCTCAGGTAACTGCTCATAAGTCGCCGGATATTTATGGGGCATTTCTCTTCCACCAATCTGACTTTTATTTTTGGCCACCAAGCGTTGTCGAAGGCGCCCTCTATATCCAATGAAATCAGGACAACTATTTTCTTTCTCTCCAAGTTTTGTCTTATGTGCTTCACTAAGGTATAGAGGGCATCTTCGGTGCTACGCTGGGGCATAAAGCCAAACTGGCGGGTGCTAAGGTTGGGTGCAAGGTGATATTGCAGCCTGGCGACAAGCATCTTTTCCAGCACCTTGCCAAGTACAGGAAGGAGTCCAATGGGACGATATGACTTGGGAGCCGTATAGGTGGGCTTCCCCGGCTTCCGGAGGAAGATCACCGTGGCCTCCTTCCAGGCCCTGGGAAAGTAGTGGAGTGCCAGGCACCGGTTAAACAGGCACAGGAAGAGCTCCGGGTCTAGGTTTATGGTGCGCAGACATATATCAGCGGTGAGGCCATCCGCACCTGGAGCCTTCTTCGGATTGAAGGTGGTGATTGATTCGAAGGTGGGGCTGCCACGGCCCACTCGTCACAATTTGCTTTAAGGTGTGGCCCTCCACAATGGCTGCATCCATCCACGGATTCTTTGCAGAATTTTTTACTATGTCCATATCCCAAGCACCTCGAGCATTGGACCAGTGGTGACTGGTCCTCCGCCCTGACCCTCTGGAGATCTATATGGACACTGCCCATCCCTGTGATCCGTCTCCAGAGGGTAGGAGAGGTACTTAGGACTACGTTGGCCAAGTGTGGGTTACGGGTTGGTTTTCTGTATTTTATAAGGATCCGGTCATCCCCACTGTCGAGGCTGCCAAACAGCTCCCTATTCTGGTTCCTCAAGGCTTTTGTAATGTCCTCGTCAGTATTCACTGATAAGACTCCCTTGAGGACCAGAAGAGGGTCCCTGTTCTTGACTTCCTCGACAGCGAGGCCTGTCCCTTCCCCTGTCAATCTCTCTTTTGCTTTACACCGATCTTCCTCGGTACGGAAACCCATTATTACTTTCCGGTCTCGAGCCTTCCGGACTTTCTCGATTTTTACCCAGCCTTCCTTGGCGTCAATGGTCCGCCTCACCCTATCCAGCACTTGTTCGCCTGTTTCGGCAACATTTTTCGATGTGACCACCACCGAGTGTACGGTACCTTGCAGTGGTCGCGGTGGCTCGGATGCAGCCACGTTGGCATATGATCTCTGGTCTATTACGTCCTGGCACCTCGTGAGCTGGTCCTTAAGATCCACCAGCCTCCTCGAGTTCTCCGCTAGAAGCCGAGAGTGCTCCTCGAGCTTACTACTCAAGCCGAGATCCGGGGCCACCGTGAATGTGGAGTCGGCATCCTTATGGAGCGACTCCGCACTCCCGGCGCTCGCGGGCCCCATTCGGGCCCTCCCGGCCCCCAGCGCCGCCTCAGAGGCTGCCAGCAGCTCCCTGAGCCTGTCCAGGGCACCTAGTATGGAGTCTTTATACTCCTTTTTTAAGTTCCTGGACAGGTCCAGCGAGGATCTTGCCTTTGCGATCCACGCTTCAGCTTCTTTTAATCTATCCTTATGTGTGGTCGTCACTGGTGGGCGAGCGGTGGTCTCTACTTTCTTAGGGCTTTTCCCCCCTTTTTGCGTAGTTAATTTTGCTGCTGTGGTTACAGCCTGTGTCATTTGTGGCTTGGAGGTGGAAGGCCCCGCTATTGTTGCCTCCCACTTCTCCAGGCTCCGTCTGATTAGTTTTTTCTCCACTTTTGGAGGTGATATTGGGGGGGAGCCAGAAGGTGGGCTGGATTCCCCTGATAATCTTTTGGGGGTCCGGAACATGTTTACTGTTTAGAGGGCTGCGTCAAGTAAAGTAAAATAATATATATAAAATAATAATTTAAGGGTCAAAGGATTGAGCAATAGCTCTAAATAAAGTATTTTGTCTTTGTTATTACTGCAATAGCAGTTCGTAAATGTCGAAAATTAATAAAATAATAATTAAAACTACTTAAACTATATCCCGCAGCTCAGTAGAGCTCGACTCTACCGCGACTCTACCGAAAACTCCAGATAGAGTCGCCCTTACACGTCTCTTTGTAGCCCTTACCGTGGGCTTGTCGGCAAAGAAAACCGCACTGCGCTACGAGCAGTGGTTCCCGAGATATTCTTGTTTGAAATTATTCAAAATGGCCGACCAAAAAGTTGCCTAGGTCTAGACCGATTTTGAAAAATTTATAACTCGGGAACCAGTCGTCGCAGGAAAGAGTGCGACGGCTCGTCGTGTTTGTCTATCTGTGAGCTATCTGCTCCCCGTCTCAGTTTTGACGTTTGGGGGTCGACTCTATTCGGGGTCGTAGACAGGCTTAGACGATAGAGTTCACCGCTAATTTGTTGACAAAAGAAACCGCAGCTTTCTGTGACAACTCCAAGCTGAGTTATGGCCCTATATAATTTTTAAAGATGGCCGCCAATATGGCCGCCACTTTAAATGAAAACCCTAACTTAGTCAATATTTGGTTTAATCCGCCCGAGTTTGGGCTCGTTGGATAGGGTTTTTAAAGAGCTGTTTGAATTTACTAACGAATTAAATAATATACTTACCCCCGATTTATGGGGGTCGAAAAACATAAATTTTTACACAAAAATTTCAATAATAAATTTTTAAAATACAATAAAATTAAAATAAAATTATCGCGGGCCTAACCTACCATGGGGCTAATTTTAGCGATGTGTCGCGGAGTTATTGCACCCTTATTTTAAGTACCACGTGCCACGTGGTACCTAACCTCTAATATTCAAAAATTTATAACAAAAAAACTATTGGGCCGAAAATTATGAAATTTGGAATGGTTGTAGAACTAGTTGAATACTATTTAATGAACAAAAAATAATTGGGGGGTACCGCTTTAAATTTAGAAATAAAAAATTTTGAAAATTTGACAAATTTTTAGGATGCTATAACTCCGCAACCACTTAACTTATTTTAATAAACGAGGTGTCTCCGTGCAGCTCGCGTAGTATCCCGTCGAATGAGACCAAAAACAGCGCCCTCTGTAGCCGGGAACTTGGACCACGTGGGCACGTGGTATCTGGTTTTTCTGGAATATCTCCGTGCGTATGCACGGAAAAAATCCGGATGAGGTGTCCAGTTGAAGAGCTCACTGAGGCGCGTCGAACAGCGTAATAAAATAAATAGGTTATCGATCTTTAAACGACGGCGTACGTCGTCAAAGTTTGAAAATTCTCAAACTTTACGGTTTTTTGGTCACTGCACTTCCAATTCTGCACCGATTTTTGAAAACTTTTCACCAGAACGTAGATCTAACGATTACGCAACTTTTGATATGCAGCACTTAGTGATATGTTGCGAAAAAACCACTTTTTAGATTTTTATAATCTTTAAAATGCGCGGAGCCTCGGTAAAAACACTCTGTACACGCGCGCTTTCGGTAGCGGGGAGCCGCGGAATGGTTAGGTTAGGTTAGGTTAGGTTAGGTTAGGTTAGGTTAGGTTAGGTTAGGTTAGGTTAGGTTAGGTTAGGTTAGGTTAGGTTAGGTTAGGTTAGGTTTTTTTTTTTTTTTTTTTTTTTTTTTTTTTTTTTTTTTTCTTACAACTAATTTAGCCACAAATGTTTCTTTATTATTAACGCAATTACCACTAAGTGGGTACGCAGGTAGTTCCTGATTTCTGCGATTTGATACATTGATCAGGAGCTCCATACGCCCCGCGCTAGAGCGCATAATACTTCTTATTTTAGTTTTGTTACACAAACCAATAAAAATTTAAGTATACAATATGTACGTATACAAAATATACTAAAACTATAGAATGTACACAATTTCAAAGTATATATAAATGTTATAATCTAGTCACACACCTTACAGCTATTCTTAACACAGTAACGTATAGTGCTTCTAATATATATATTATATTGATAATAATATAATATGTACCTATATATATACTAAAACTAAACAATAGAATGCAAAACAAATTTAAACGTTTAAATTTATAATATAATATGAACCTATACACACAATATATACTAAAACTAATCAATATACAATACTTTACAAATTTCAAAATTTATATAAATCTTTAAATCTAGTTACACACATATAGTGTTTCAATGGAAACAACTTCCACTTAAATTAACAACACACATTAAGTTTAAGTATCAAATTAAAATCAACTACTAATAACTAATGTTTATGCTAAATGACAAGGTTAGCAGACCAAGTATATTTTAATTAGCATCTTCGTTAAACTGTTTAAGCTGCTTCAGTATATTTTCCAATAATAGAACAAAGGACTCCAGCGCAGCATGTTTCCCCATGAGTTCCCTGATATTGAAGGGTGGGACCCCAAGATGCTCGCAAAGCATCTTATGGTTCAACCTAGAGCGGCCAAACCTAGAGCATGTTTCTATAAGATGCTCCATGGTTTGGGATGATGCGTTATCGCAAGGGCAAGTGTCGTTATTTACAATGTGGAAGCGGAGAAGATACTGTCGGTGGAATCCATGTCCAGTCAAAAATTGTGTTAAAAAGAAAGTAGTTTTAGTCAAGTTGAAAAGTTCAACAATGTCGGTCAAATTGGGGAGGAGTGTCTTAGTCCGTCGTCCGTGCTGTTCACTGTCGTACCGGGCCTGCCATATCCGGCGGTTCTCCGTACGGATGGAATGCTTGACGTAGCTGATGGGGAAGAAGCAATAGTCGGGGGGTTTGTGCAACTCCGTGGCCCTTTTGGCCGCGGCGTCCGCCGCCTCGTTGCCTGGGATACCGACGTGGCTCCTAACCCAGGCGAAACGAAGTGTGTTTATGTCAATAATTTCATAGGTAAGTCTATGTATCTGTGCTACTATTGGATTTGTGTTACTGCGATTCCTGATTGCTAGTAATGAGGCCATGGAGTCGGTAAAAATGATGTAGTTGTAGTTCAGATTATTGTTTTTGTGCCTATGGTTTATTACCCATAGGCACGCCTTGAGAATTGCCAGCAGTTCTGCCTGAAAGACAGAACAGCTGTCATGTAGTTTGAGTTTACTAGCCGCGAGCCCAATCTCTCCTTGGAAACAAACATAGGCTGCCCCCACCCTGCCATCCTCCTGTTTGCTTCCATCGGTGTAAATTTGAATAGTTTTAGGTGTACAATGTTTTATAATCTGTGTGTGCTCAGTAAATTCGGAAGCCATGACTGTAACTCTTTGTGCCGGGTGGAGCAACTGATGCGGGGGAGTAGCTCGCTCCAGTGTTACATCGTGAGGGAGGAAATGAGTCGTGCCCGTCAATTTGACATTCTCAATCATGTGGACCTCCCGAATCTTGAGATCGAGAGGAGTGAAGCGAGCTAGAGCTATGGCCGCCGTAGTAGAGACCGTCCTAAAGGCCCTAATGGCCTTGATGGCGAAGCCTCTCTGCACGCTTAACAGTTTCCTCCTAATGCCCTTCTTAGCAGCCACGTGCCCCCATACCCCGGCAGCATAGGTGACAGTAGGTTCAATAACTTGCCTATATATGCTCTGAATATTCTCCGGGTGAGCTCCCCATGTTGGTCTACTATATAGGCAGAGTTTATTGAAAATACGTGTCGCCTTTGCCAGGACATGCCGCACGTGGCTGTTAAAAAGAAGCTTCTCGTCTATAATGACTCCCAAATATTTTATTTCTCTCTCGAATTGCAGACTCTTCCCTTCCATGCTAATTACGGCGGCCTTAGCTCTCTTAGTAAAGGCTATTGCCTTGGTCTTGTGCGACCCGAACTCGAGCTTCACTCCCCTCCCCCAGTCAACAATGGAGTCCAGTGCCCTATTGGTTCTATTCTGTAACTCCTCGATGTGTTTTGCTTGGACGACGATAAGAACATCGTCCGCGAATGCCTGGATATGGCAGCCCGCCGGCAACTCCAGTTTCAAAAGTTCGTCAAGGATCAGGTTCCACAACACAGGCCCGCACGCGGACCCCTGCACACAACCCCTGGACATACCCTTGGTGACCCGCACATTGGCATGATCCAGCACAACTTCTCTGTTTTGTAGGTAGCTACGAATAAGCCCAAAGATGTTCCGTGGGCACTCCACATTTCGAAGTTGGCTGAAAAGCGCCGGCCACCAAGCGCTGTCAAAAGCGGCTTTAATGTCCAGGGAGACAGCCACGACGAGCTCACCAGCACCCTTAGCTTGACGGATGATGCCGAGGGCCTTATCAATGGCCATCGTGGTGCTGGTTTGCTCTCTGAACCCGTACTGCGAAACACTGATCCTTCCCGCCCTTTCGGCCGCGTATGTGACTCTTTTAATGAAGAGTTTTTCCAGTAGTTTGCCAAAAACTGGAATTAGTCCTATTGGTCTGTAAGAGTCAAGAGAGGAGCGGTCACTTTTGTTGGGTTTGGGGATGATTTTAACATACGCCCTCTTCCACTGGGAGGGGAAGTGCTGGAGGTCCAAGCATCTATTCATGATGCCCGTGAGCAACTGGCCATACTCTGACGCGAACGCCAAGCATATGTCCGCCGTTAGCCCATCCATCCCTGGTGCCTTTTTGGGGCTCATGTACCGAAGTACCTCCAGCAACTCCCCAACCGTGAAAGGGGGATCATCTAGTGTGTCGGGTGTGTCATTGAGTTTCTGTCTGAGGCTGTAATGTCTTTGAACAGAGTCGGGTCTATCGTCCGGGTAAAAGTGATGCAGTAGAGCTCGGGCAGTCTCAAGAGAGTCAGTCGAGTAAATGTCACCTGTTTTAACTGTTATGGGGGGCCTGCGGGGGTTAATATCTTTTAATAATCTATTAGTGAGAGACCAGACATTCTCTTTGGTTTGCAACGCACAAAATTCCCTGAAGCTGTTGGTTGATGCAGCCTTCAGCTCCTCGGCATATTTGGCTCTTTTAGTCCCTAGTTCTTCAACTAGCGTCTCTAGTGGAAGTCCCCTATGTTTTGACGCATGTAGGCGCCGATGCAGCTCAACTACCTCTCTCTTGCAGGCTTCCAGCTGATCAGACCACCAGGGGGGCTTGTGGCCGTTCCCAGCTGATTTGAGCCGCATTGTGTCCTTGCAAGCGGAGTGAATAGTCTCTGTCACTAGGTCAATGAAGTCGTCAAGTTGGTTCTCATTCATGTCGGTGACGTCTCGGTCCAGTATATCGGATTCAGAAAAGTGCAGATGTAAAGCTCCTTTAAAGTCCGCCCAACGAGCTTTATCATTCTTATACCTAAATGTCGTGGTGCTGTGTTGTGATGGACCAGCAGGATCATCCAAGCAGATGGTGAATTCCACAGCATTGTGCTGGGATGATACGCAAGCCTCCAAGTTGACAGTCCAGTTCCTAATGTCGTCATAAAGGTCTGAGGAAGCCAATGTTAGGTCAATTATAGAGGACCTGTCCCGTCCGTGAGTCACAGTTTCAAATGTCGGTACATTTCCAGTATTACAGCAGAAAAGGTCGTTGCCGTACATTAGGTCCGCAACCGCCTTACCCCTACTGTTAGCCCTATCGCTACCCCAAATGGGGTGCCACCCGTTAAAGTCCCCCCCAACGATACATCGCGTCCCCCCGACGTCCCTTACAAATTGTTCGACGCACCCGATTGTAGCCGCGTTGTCGTCGTCCTCGCTTCCAGGAGGGACGTACACTGACGCAAGATACAGCCGCCTACACAAACTTGGACGACACAGAGGTTTGGCGTCGAGTATTGAGAGAGACCCAGACAAGGTGGAGAGCCGGTCTTTGCCAGTATGCAGGCCTTGACTCTACCTGCGTCAGTTCCCGGAAACTGAAAGATGTCAAGGCCACGAATTTGTCTCACTTCGTTAGATGTGCCGACGTATGGTTCCGAAACCAGCGCAAAGGAATGACTACTCGCCATGAAAAAGCGAATGAAGTCCTGTAGACAGTTCTTAGATCTATCTAAGTTGCACTGTACTATATTCAGTGATCTGTACTTATCCATAATTGATGTTGGACTCCACCCTCTTCCTCATGGCTCGCAGTACTGGGCACACATCGGATGTAGCTTTATGAGCCACGGACGCTTGTAGATTGAATTTGCTGTTTCGATCGACACAGTTCACGCATTTGGGCACCGCGGTAGGTTTAGACTTTTCCGGGCAATCCCCCTCCCGGTGGGCCGTCCCCGCACAGAAGGCGCAGAGAATGTGTGCCGCGTCCCTACAGTTCTTCCTCGTGTGGCCGAACTGCAGACACGCGTAACACTGCAGAAAAGGTGAAAAGTCCTGAACGTGGACCTTCTGATGGTCCACGCTCAGTCTTCCCATCTCTATTGCCCCACGCCAGGTGCCGGGGTCAGCCTCCAGGACGGCGTTGTATAGTTCGGCGTTACGGTTGTTGCGGAGGAAACGCAACTTAATCTCCCCCTGCGGAACGCATAAGCCCTGGTTTTGCTTGATGAGAAGCTCGACGAGGTCCTCCGAAGCAACATCTTTCGCGACACCTTTTAGTATCAGCATAGGGTTGCGCCTGCGAGCCGGCTCCACACTCACGAGCTCCGACTTACTGAGGCGCCCTATCGCGTCGTCCCTGTGTTGCACACTCTCGAACTCAACCCTAATTTTCTTATTAGAGATAGGGCGAATCGCCGCCGGACCGTAGGTAGAGTCTCTAAAGCTAATAGATCTGCGCCACACCTTTATCAATTCTTCCTTTGTTTCAACTGGCGCCTTCGCGGAGACAATTATTGCCGGCCGCGAAGGAGGAGAAGCGACCGTAGAGGGGGGGGTGGAGACGGCCGCAGCGGCCGGCGCCGGTCTCGCTCGCGCCGCCTGCGCGTACGAGGGCCGCGCCGTTGCCGCCGCGGCGGGGGCAAGCTTGCTCATCTCCTCGCGAATACACTTTGTAATCTGCTTCTGTGCAGCAGCAATGGGTGGTTTCGCAGCGAGATCGCTGCGCAACCTCCTCACCTCCTCCGTGCAGGCGTTGAGTTCCATGCGGAGCTCCCCAACGACGCTCACTGGAGTCGCCACCGCCGCCGGCGACGCATCCCTAGAGTCAGCTGGGGCAGCCTGCCCTCCAGCAGGGGCGGGGGTGGAGGGAGCGGGGCTAGAGACCTCGCGCGAAGATTCCGCAGGTGTACGCCGAGAGACCGCAGCCAGGGCATGGGAAGCCCGGCGGATCTCCTCGGCCGCAGTGATGATCACCCGCTTGTTAACCGCGGTTACACTCTTGCCGTCTTGTACGGCCTTCACTATTTTAGCGGTCAAGGTAGTGACCACCGTCATGTAGGTCTCAAGGTCCTTAACCGTATCCGCAGTAACATGAAGGGGCGCAGGAGACTTATCCCCGCTAGGTTTTGGGATCCTAGTGGGAGTCATGGCCAATATTGTCTCTTATCAATACTAAATAGTCCGGGCGAGGCACAGAGTGTCCGAATCGCAATTTAAGTTGGGGGGGTTAAGGGGGGTAAGGGGGGGTAGGGGGGTTTTATGGGGGGATATGATAAAGATACATAAAATACATATTTATACGAAAACCGCGCCGAAAAATACAAATAAACAAGAGAGTTATGGATTTTAAGAAATTTTCTCAAATTCTAAAAATGGGAAAAACACGAAAAATTAAACTAATGAAAATTTTTAAAATGTTACTTCGGATTTAAGTAACAGACCAAAAATCATGAATAAGTAAAGAAACCGGGGTGAATTTAGTGGAAAAACGGGGGAGTTATTTAATTAAAACTATTCTCCAATTTTCAAAACTTGAAAAATCAAGAAAAATAGAAATACATAAAAAAGATAAATTTTGCCTTCGGAGTCGGAAGCACGACGGTAAATTAAGAATATATAAGAAGACCGGAAGAAGATAGGAGCAATATTGGCGGAGATATGGATTTTTGAAAATTTTTATTTATTTCGGTTACGTAATTTGAAACTGAAATTGACTTTTTTGTTTTAAGGAAATTAAGAATTTTGAAAAGTGGATATGAAAGCTATTGCCGAGAAACTAAAAATAGGCTAAACTTGGAGAAGATCCCCCCACGGGAACCCCTCCAAATCGACTCGTGAAGTTAGCACCGGATTCTACAAATATCTCCGCCCACAAAAAGTTAAATATCTAAGAAACTACAAGAGATAGGGGCCTGAGATTTTCAGGCAATATACTATGATAGATACTGAATATATATTAATAAACTATATAATTATATATATAAAGCGCTTGGAAATATGGACAATTGAAAAAAAAAAAAATTGGGGAAAGCGGAAGGAAAAGTGGCCTCACCCCCTGGTTTTTAATGTCCCGTGAGTGCACCTAGTGTCGTTTTCTTAGTTAGGATATCCCACACCTGGGCCTCTAACAAGAAACTGTCCAGCTGCTGTACAACCAGGTTTTCGCATAACGGTCATTTTTATAAAAACACTTATAACTTTTAAACTATCTATCAGAGAAATCTGAGGTTTGGCACACAGGTAGAGCACTTATACACTAATACAACGAAATAATAATAATAACATGTCCTCGATCTATCTAAAAAGTTATTAACGAAAAACCAGTTTTTGTGTCCGAAAATCACAGTTATTGGGGCCTAACTCCCTGGCGCACTATGCTAAAAATGTCCAAAAGGTCTTAAAAGATGCGCCTCATCAAGGCGCACCTAAATGCACTCTCGAAACTGAGTCGCACCGCGGAAAATCGTAAGCCGCACGCGAAAAACACTTTTCACTTTTTTTTAAAAACACAAAAATTGTCATATCTCCCACAAAACTTGTCCAATTTCAAAAATTTTTTCACATCCGCATAGCGCTCGACAGCGCGCAACTTTTAGTGTATTTCACTAGTTGATTTTCCATAACTGACCCGCAACTTCGATTTTTCGAGCGCGGAGCGGCTCAAAAACGATCCGCTCGCTCCGGGGGGCCGCGCGTGACTGGTTAGGTTAGGTTAGGTTAGGTTAGGTTAGGTTAGGTTAGGTTAGGTTAGGTTAGGTTAGGTTAGGTTAGGTTAGGTTAGGTTAGGTTAGGTTAGGTTAGGTTAGGTTAGGTTAGGTTAGGTTAGGTTAGGTTAGGTTAGGTTAGGTTAGGTTAGGTTTTTTTTTTTTTTTTTTTTTTTAAATTAAACTACAATCCACAGACTCTCGGTCCATGCCTTTTTTAACTTTTGTGTCATTTGTTACTTCTTTATTTTTTTGTATAAGGTTTATACTACTCACTATCTTAAATCTAACGCAGCAGTGCTTATTAATTTAATTATGTTCTATGCTTATAAATATATTTAAATATATATATATATAATTTTTTATTTTTTTTTTGTTATATATATTTTTTTTTTTTTTATTGTGTATATATTAATTTTTTTCCTTTTTTTTTTTTTTTTTCTTTCTCTCTTTTTTTTTTTTTTTTTTTTTTTTATTATTAATTACTATATATTATTTTTTTTTTTTTTTTTTTATTTTTTATTTTTTTTTTTTATTTTTTTTTTTATATTATTACTATATAATTTTTTTTTTTTTTTTTTTTTTTTTTTTTTTTTTTTTTTTTTTTTTCAAATATATTACTTATGGCTATAATTATTGTTATTTTCTTAAACAATGTCTGTCTAGTATAATTTAAAATGGGCGGACACAAGCAGCCACCATTCCCACTGGCGGCACCCGTTCACGAGCACGACGCATGACTCGGCCGTTGTTTCGCTCAACCATATTTGAGGGAACTCAACAACCCGAATCACACGACACCGCCGCAGAAATGTGTAAAGTGTGCGTGGCATACTTAAGCCACCCATGACTCTTTTATGGTATAATCGGTGCTCCCTCACGACTTTCTCACTACGTTTCTCCGGTATGTTTTATTTTTATTATCTCCCTGGCTAAGTCCGCGTTTCCATCTCGGAAGGACATCTTCACGTTGTAATCTAATATCGTTTTTGGTGAAGTATTCTGCACCTCCAAGATGAACCGCGCAATCATGTCAGTGTCGTCGTCGCTGTAATATGTGCAGCTGTTTGTATGTCGCGACACCGCCACGACCGCGTGTGGGACGCTGTCATGTATAAGAAGCTTTTTCTCTATTGTACGCACAATAACCACCGTCTCGAAGGTTGATCCCTGTGCTTCGTGTATGGTGTTTACACGCGATCCCTCTCCTGTACCGTAACCCTCAAGTATAAGGATCTCCTTTTCATTTTGGGTGTAGGTCAGGTATAAGGTGTTTTTAGTATTCTTGGGGATCGTGGCACCAGAGAATCTCGCAAGCAGTAGGGATCGAACCCGAGGTTTGGACGAGTATATGCCATCATACACTTCTCTTAGCGCATATGCCACATCCATCGGGTTTCTATGCGTACAAAGGAGATCTTTGGACACCGTGACGACAGAGTCGGGGCGACTGTACTGGAGCTTAAAGATGTTGCAGCGATCGATAAAGAGCAGCTGGTTTATATCTCCGATCATGAGGGTCTCTTCGGCTTCCGCAAGCCTCGTTGCCATTACGATGGATCCAAAATGGTTCATGAGAGCCTCGTCTATTATGAGACGTTTGCTAGGCTCTCTGAAGCCATTTGTTAGCACCGAGGCCATGGTGCGGACCTTGGTCTTGGTGGCCTCTCCCAGTTGCGGTGTCAGCCTTACCCTCAGATCGTTCGCTGCCTCCGTGGTTGTTGTTATGGCCACATCGTTCCTCTGGTCGAAGTTCCGGACTATCCATGTTGTCTTGCCACAGCCCGGAACTCCGTTTACCCAGGTGAACTTGGGGACCTCCCAAGCTTCCAGGAGTTCATTATCGATCCCTGCAATACCCTTTGCTCTGTCGATCATCCTGTCGCCCAGCATTACCCTAGTGC